>JAPYYT010000507.1:0-57780 GCA_030522565.1 Ceratosolen corneri
AGTTGTGAATCTTCGGATTACTCATGTTGACTTGGAGATAGAATTTGTAGTCCGATCGTACATATTAATCGGCTAATCTAGATTCTCCTAAAAATAATCGTTTTGATATTCGATACAATCAAGCGGACATTTAGACTATTTGGATCAGATCGCTGTTTTACTCAATTTTCATCAACCGTCATCTACATTCAAATAGTTCTACATTCATTTCTACAAAACCAACATTCATCAACCGTCCTCTACATTCAAATAGTTCGACCACATTTCTACAAAATCAACATTCAAGAACAGTTTGTAATTATAACGCACTTTCCTCATATATTATTTATTCAATAAACTTCGTTTTAGCCCTTTACAACAGCTTTTATGAAATAAATAACATCTATTCCGATCACCTCTCCTTTCACTATCTGTATCTCCTGATTCCATCTGGGAGAGAAAAAACACACGGGAGAAATCCCAAACATTGAGAAAACCCGATATATATTAAAAAATGTATCGAATTATTGAAAAGCCTAATTGCATCATAATGGCATAATTGAATTTCTTGGATATTATATAAAAAATTTGCATAAATGATATAGAATGAAAACATTTAAGATAAATGAAGGAAAAATAAAGCAAGTCATAAGAAAAAGGAATAGTCTGAGCTTGTGATAGTCAGAAATTGTAAGGTTAGGTCTGACCTGTGGTAGTTGCTGCTGCACTAAGAAGCTGTTTCCAGGTTGGGCTAGGATGCGAGGGAGAACCGGCTGCCCGTTGATGGCCCGCAGGCCAGTACTCACCGGCGGCCGCGGCAGCCTTGCCGGCATCTAAAGCTCCGTATGGTGGGATGCCCATATGAGCAGGTGGAGGCTGCGTTAAGTGATCTCCATTTGGACAGAAAAACGGCAAACCACTGGGGTGAGTCCCCGTTAAGCCCATTTTACTCGCCTGTAACAAAAATTAAAAAATTTTCATTTCCATATAAAATTATTTCGTAGATCCCTTATTATCATATTAACAGTATAAATAATCATATTAACAGCTTATATATGTAATATGTACAATATGCAATACCAGGCGAAAAACTGAAGGACGGTTCAATAAATTTCATTCTGTTTCATTCTTGAAATCGCTTTGTATTGATGAAGTTGCAATAATAAATAATTAATTCAATTAATTTATATTAACTGAATCAGACCAAATTAATAATAAAAATAAATAAATAAATTATAAATGAAAATAAAATGCAGATAAAAATAGAATTATAATTTGCATTGTAGTTTAATAAGATTTTCGAGGTTAAAAAAAAAGATTTCCAAAGTAACAGTCTATTAAGTAATAAGAGAATTGGAGAATAACATTTTTGCCAGACTATTACGTTCTGAGTTTGCACGGTAAATTGGAAGGTTCAGAACCCCTTTCGTCTTTTATTTTCTGACGGTCCAAGTAGACTGTACGTATTCATATCTGTATATGTATGTTTCGTGTTGTAGAAAAGCAAATTTCGTTTCTCTAGCGTCTGATATAAGCGGGCAGAAGGATCCTTTGATCTCCAATTCTAGCTGTTGAAAATGCTTTACTACGTACATGAACGAATAGTTACGTGAAATGAATAAAGAAAAAGCATAACTATATCGTTTACCCAATATATATATATATATATGAATCATTAAATTTAGCCACTGCGAATAGTCAATAAGTATAAAAAACGCTTAATTAAATAATAATTGAGTTATTGATACTTTAAAATTAATAACAATCTGTTTAAATCAATAATTTCGTAATTTAATGACTAGACTATAAAGATACATATAGAAGATATATATAAAGAATGTATCATAAAACTAATAATAATAATATTCACAGTAGCTTTTTAAGTAATTAAATTTAGCATTAACTTATAAAATATAAAAAAATATTGAAAGGCAAAATTTTAAATGTTATTATAAACAAGTATTTTTTATACAAGTATATGAGTATAGACCACAAATATGCATATGATTGAAAATAATTAAAGCATAGAGATTTATAAAGTATCTGACAATATTTTCTATAGCTTTTTCTTATCATCATAATAAATTTTTTGATAAATGGCCTCACTATTTAAAAAAAATTTCATTTAAAATTAAGTAATTTTTCTTCTCAAACTCATTCCACAAAAAAATCTTAGTTGAATAAAGTTAATTAGTCTAAAGTATCGAAAAAAACATAAAAAGAAAAAGAAACTAAAAGTCACTTTTCTTTCTCACATTTTTTTCAATATTTTTTTTATGCTTTCTCTACTGATAAAGCTCTCTTTATTTTCTCCTTCCACCGTTGCTGCTATCCACAACTCCCTTTCTTCTTTGGTTACTCACTACTGTGTTTCCGTATTCTACGATCGATAAGCGAAACATTTTCTCACTCATAGCTTACCATAAATATAGCGATGGTGCGTATCGTCCTGACCACTAGTAGAAAGCCAGGATCAAGGGGCTCAGCCTCCATCCAAAGGAGCACTCGCGAAAGGAGTCCTACAACTTCTTTCGCCTCAGGTATTAACAATGCCCTCGCTTCCTCCACCTCCTTTTTCTGCTTTTCTTCGTCTTCTGTAAATATTTTATTCTTCTCTATGGTTTTAATTGTTTCTTTTTTGGCCAAGTATTGTGCATATTCGCTTTCTTTATCTAACAGCCAACTTTGTATATCTTCGTCATCCACCTGTAGTCCAGCAGCTGAAGCTAGTTGACGCAACTCGTTCAAAAGTACGAGATCGTTCCGCGGCTCATCTAGTTGCTCGATACAGTCTTCCTCATTTCTTTCCCAGCAACGTGCAAAGCTTTCAGGGCGAATAGCCAACCAAGCCTTGTGCAGTTCGGTAAAAGCTTCCTTCAATGAGAACTCGCTCACATATTCATCTATGGCCTCGACCAACGCATCATTAGCGTCAGGCTCCCCTCCCAAAGTCATTCGAGCTTTCGTTAGTGCTCCCAGAAGTACGAGGAGCGCCAGTTGAATCCTAAGTTCATTAGTAACAGATCGTAGTTTTACACGTTCTTTTGGCACGACGAGTAGTCGGATTAAGCCATCGGCGGCTACACAGTCTGCCTCGGATGGTAAATAGTCTGCCTGCTCAGCGACGAGAAGTGCACCGTCCGGATGCATAGCCACGACAGTAGGTGCAAACTCATGACGAAACCACCAAAGAAAGAGATCTGCGGTGAGGAAGCCCCGACCACCACCGGCATACACTACCGGTTGGCTTATCATATTGACTCTCTGTAGACAACGTGGTCTCCAGTGGCGCCCAACCACCAAAAGACGCGTACGGTGCCGACCTTCACGGTCACTGGCGCCCAGCAGCCAAATCCTCTCGTTGTTGCATCCCGGGCGAGTCGAACGGCGACCTGGCAAATCTCTCCAGTCCAAAAAAAGCACATGGGCAAGGTAGAGTCGTGCATCTTCGTAGCCATTGATTACTTGCTTTCGGGCTTCAGTTGACCAGGGTCGCTCGCAGTCGGCCCAACTAGAGTCGCCGCTGTTCTGGTCCTTATCACCGGAAGGCTCCGTCCGGGACCCGACTTGTAGCTCTGGACAGTAATTATCCTTATCCAAGACGAAGCGCATGCGCGATGTCCCGCATCGACCATCGCCTAGACCGATAGCCTGCGTTTCGACCATTTCTGAAAACGTCTCTTAGCGCCGACCTCTCGGAGCGCAGGTCGCTATACCCACAGCTAAACGACATACTCAAACTGATTTAATGAACTACCGTCTTTCTTCTCTGTGATAGGTCACTACCCGTAACTTGTCATCTTATCAATTTTCACTGTGATATAAGGCGGAGCAACGCGTGGCTAGATGGCTCGCTACCGAATGATGACTGAGCGTCGGGCTGTGACGCGTCTGTCAAAGACCGGAGCAGGAACTAGAGGGCTTCGATGTGCCAACGCCAGGCGCACACAAAGCGAAAGCTGCTTCATCGGCGGATAGCGTCAGGCGCTTGGAGCCGGAACACCCGGTTGGGGAGCGAGCGGGACAACATTGCCGGGGCGTCGATGTACGTGATGCAGAAAGCAGAATTATAGACAGTGGCGACGCTGGTTGGATCCACAGAACGCTCAGACAGACAGAGACACTAGCGAGTTTTGCACGCAGAGGCATGCAGAATAAATTATATAAGTACGCGATCCATTTTTCACATTCTCAACAGAAGCTCATAGATATAGGGCCCCTTTTCTTTATTTAAATAACTTTCTCTTTTAATTAATCTCAAATGATTTTTAATTAATTTTAATCAATCGCAAACAAGTACGCCATCCATTCTTCATATTCTCAACAGAAGCTTATAGGTATAGAGCCCCTTTTCTTTAATTAAATAACTTTCTCTTTTAATCACTCTCAAATGATTTTAAAATAATTTTAATCAATCACAAATTATAATATTAATTACATTATCAATAAAGACAATTTTTATTTAATAAGCGATGTAAATATATTGAATAAATATTTAAATAGCATATTAACCAAAATATATGAAAACAAATCGATAAATTAGAAATAAATGAGTTGAATTTCAAACTTACTTTTCTGGCTTACAGTATTCGTATTTGTATATAATAATTAAGAAATAGTATAATTTGCAATTATCTAATGAAAAAATTGAAATCATTTAAGATTGTAATATTTGGTGAAAAGTAACATACATTTTAATACGTTTTCAAAACTATTTCAACAAAAATAATGCTTAGCTTATTTATTAATCCGCTGTTGGACTTGATCCAACAACCTAGACCTTATTTCAATTTGTAACAGAGAAATAAAAATGGGATTAATCGTGAATTACGAAAAAAATCGGATGCATATTTAACATTAAGGTGTTCTTGAGTATAGGGGGAAAATAACGAAAGGGGCAACGTGCAACAACGTCTCTACTATTATATGCATTACAGTCGTACAGTCGTAAGCTCGTACATCAAGATACCATCCTAGTTTTCTTTTACGCATATCTTATGAAATATGATTGTAATTTTTGTAAAAAAATATTACGTATAATATCAATTTAAATTTCAACAGTCAAATCACCAAATTATGATATTAATTAATATTATAAACTTATAATCTTATAACGTATCTATAGTTATTTGATTTTCACCTATTACTACTATATTTTTTTATTTCATTTATTGTCTTAATCGTGTGCTCGATAAAACACAATATCAATTAATCTCTTATTCATTTCATATGAATTTGGAATTTATGTAATTAAATATATCCTGTTGTGTCTTATGTAAAGTGGCATTGATTACTTTTTCAATCAAGCATTATTTTGTAAATACCACTTACTGGTAATAAGTTCTTTTAGCTTTATAAAAAGCTTATTATTACCAATTTTTTAATATTTTATATATTCATCAAATACTACATTTAAATTTATCAAATTCTACATTTAATTTAATTTGAAAATTATATACAATTCATAAATATTTTACTATAATTTCATTTAATTATCAATGAATTAATGTTTAATAATTTAAAAATTTTATTGAGAAAAAATAATAGATAATTTAATTAACAATATAATGCGTATATATATAACTAAATATATATATCTAAAGCAGTGTTTCAGAAACTTCATTTTTTAACCAATATTGACTTATAATCAATAAAATCCATATGTAAACTATTGAAGATTTTAATCTAACTTACGTTACTTAAGATAAAATAAAACACATTAATTATTAATTATTCATACCAAATTAATCATCATACATATTTAACATTCAGGACATTTATTTAAAAAATGTAAGCATTCATAATTCAAAATAAAGTCTTACGTAACAAGTATCTTATAATTTTAAATATGAAATTTTTTTAACGTTTTTATTGATTTTTTATTATTTTTTTTTATTATTATTTATTTTAATATTTTTTTTCCTTTTTAGTGAAATTTACTAATATTACATTTTTGCAACGATGGTCTAATTATGCATTTCTTTTTAATAATTATACTCGTGTCATAATTATAATAGAAAACTAAATGCCTAGATTATGTCTTATTTGTGTTAAATATTAAAATTTTAGTCTATAATAGATTTCGTTCTTTTCATTAATTTTTATAAATTCTACAAATTACTATTATACTATATTAAAACTATTATTGAAACTATACTGTATATAAGCAAGAAACATATACTCAAGATAATATAAATTCATTATTTAATTACCATTATATAGATATTTTACTTATTATGTAATTACAAAAACAGTATCGATATATTTTTATGTAATAAAAGTAAATTATTTTTATACAATTTTTGGTAACTTAATTAAAATTGAAAATAAGAGTGGAAAACCTGATTTAACAATAGTTCAAAATACATTAGCTATAAAATATTAATGTTCAAATAATATTTAATTGAATCTTTTAATATACTAAGTTTTAGTATTTTTACTTAATTAAAGTAAAAATTAAAATGTCCGTATTTTTTTCCATTTTAATAAAAATTAGCAACCAAATATATCGAAGAAATATATTTAATACATTTAATATTTATAATAACAAACTTATATTCAAGTTATTTTCGTATAATATTGAAGCTCATTTATCCATTAAAAGTATTTTGATATTATATAAATCGGAAAAATGAAAGACTAAATATTCGTCTATCTCAATTTTAATAATAGTCCAACTATTTTGTTAACAATTTGTTACTATTATATATTCTAATTTATTAAATTCTTTATAATATAAAGAAGAATGTTTAAAAGAAAGATATTTTAATAATGAGTAAGCTCATTATTTTCAATTAGTGAAAATAACTGAACTCGCTCTTGTCATAAATATCGCTGAACATTACATGAGCTTGTACGTACATAATTTAGTACGTATGACGGGGTACATTTGCATGTATTTACGAGTATGCGTATGTGTCATAAGAGATGTTCTCAGCTGCGTTGCCAGAACGTGCAAGTTCGACCTAGGAACTGTTTTCTTCCCTCTATTTCTCTCTCAAGGGGGTTGTCGGAGCTAGGGAGATATTGCAGAGCCCTTCTCCCTTGCTCGTGATAAGGGGGAAGGAGAGAGGAGCTGCTGAATGGTGCTCCACACGACGGTCGGAGGCGGCGGCGGTGGCCAACCCCAAGCCGAGTTGCCGAGGCAACACGGGAGGCGTAGGCGTCGGAGCAGTGAGGTAAAAGGTAGTCGGCTTCTCCGCCAATCTACTGGGCCGGGCTATCCAAAGCCAGGGGTGGGCTATATAACTCGTCATCTCTCTCTCTCTCTCTCTCTCTCTCTCTCTCTCTCTCTCTCTCTCTCTATTCATCTTCCTTTTTTTTCTAACTCATTCGCTTCAAAATTATTTAAATAATCTTCTTAGTTATAGAAAGGTACGCCACTGTGGCTCTGATTTTCCTAAGTATATGATTCTCCAGGTTTAGCCTTTTGTTTAAGTGTGAATATCTTTTGCCTTGTGCTTCGTTTTGAACAAATAGTTAGCAATAATGGTAGAAAATGTCAGAAAAAAGAAAAAGAAAAGACTGGAAAATTATAAATTGAATGAAAATTAAAGGAAGTAAAACTTCCGCAATAGGACTGAGGTTTACAGGTTATAAAGACTAGTGAGCACTAGCTAACTGTCTCAATGCTTCTTTCTAATTTTCTGCATTGCATCTCCAATTTTTTCTGGTTCAAAGTTATCGATGTCAGTGGCATTGTTCTGTTGGAAATACATTTAGGGGTGGGAGAGTCGCCGAGTTAAAGTGGTGGGGATTCAAGTGAAAGCTGCGGCCAATCCGAAGAAGTCGTCGCCATAACTGTTAGTGACTAGGGGCGCTTGCGTGTGCCCGAACTATTCCACGAGAGGCGCTACTGTGTCTCGCGTTACTTTCCTATCCCATTAAACATTAGCAGCCATGAGCATTTAGCGCCTTCAGCTTCCAAGACAGGTTTCGTCTTCTTATTCGCTTTATTTGCCAAAAAACAAATAACAGTCGGAAGTAACTTCCCTTAAGCCACTTTTTCAAGATATATAATTAAGCTATGAGTCTGAAAGCTCTCAATTACTTGTAGATGTGCTATCCGCGTACAAGAACTCAACTATTTCATAATTTTAAGTCATCTACCGATACCCAAATACTGATCCTGTTACAATTGCTATTAAATTTATATATACGAAAATAAATTTGATACTTGTACATAATTTTTGACCGACCGATTAAGCTATATATTTTTAGAAATTTTACTCTACAATTCTCCGCTAAAAATTACATTGTTGTTTATACACATATTTATGTGATAATAGTAAAATAATAATTTTACACGAAAATTAGTATATACATTTAATAAATATGAACTACATAAAATTATAGATATTTACATTTTAACACAATTATTTTTGTTGAAGAATGTTATATACTAATTATAAACATAAAATCTTTGCTAAAATTCAGTAATTTTATCTTAGACTAAAATATTGTCAATAAAAAATTCTTCTTTTATTACAAAAACTAAAAAATTTTTAAATAAAATTAAGAAGATTTTCGTATACTTAAAAATATAATATTAATTTATTTATTATAACATTTATTCATTTAATTATTTAAAATGAAAAATTCAATTAGTTTATTAATATTCAAAATTTTCTATATTTATTTTACTCGTGTTCAACAATATGAACTAATATTTTAGACATTAACAATTATTATGATAAAATTTTATTTCTATGTTAAAAATTGCTTCACAAATATTTGAATATTTAAGTTCAAATAAATATTTTGTATTTTATTTGATGCCTAATAATGAGTATAATAATAATAATGCCCTATAAAAATATGAGCAAAATAATTTTGATAAAACGAAAAAAAGATAAGGAATTATATTACAAATTATCAAAAATAATAAAAGATAAATAATACTTATTTCAGAAATTGATAAAAAATATACAAATTAAGTTCATATTCCTTTCCATAAACATATAAAAATTTAATCTATCTTATATTCCTAAAGAAGATAACGTTTTTCCTACTTGTACTTTTAATCTAATTAATAATTATAATAAGTTTAATATAATATGTACAACTAATATTCCTTGTAAAGAATTTATATTTTTAAGATTTAGATAGTTTTATGAATTTTAATACACAGAATTTATTATATATTAATTATTATAATTCTTTATATTTAAAATATAAATTCATGTACATACAATTCATTAATTATTAAATTAAATTTTGTATTTATTTATTTATAATTGGTTTATTAATCTTTTATTTTTATTTTATTTCTTTTTGACTGTTTTTCACCTTTATATTGATATTTATTATTAATTTTACTCTTTACTTATGTCTAGAACCTATTTTACTGTATCGAAAACTTCTTTTATTTATTATGTTTATCATTCCTTGATACTCTTTTCTGACTTGCTTGAAAAGTAATTCTTTAATTTATGGAAGCAATTATTTCTAAATATTACCAACTTTAACTTTCATTTTTAAAAATACTATTTTTTACAATAATATATAACTAAATTAAGAATAAAAATAAAAAAATTGAATTACTTAAAGCTTGTTTGATACGCCTAAGTAATAATAAATAATATATTAATATAAAATTACTTTAAATACTTTTTATATGTTATATAATTTACTTAACATAATTTTTATTTATATTATTTTATATCTCAAGATTAAAATGATTATTAAAATTTGTATTTATTTGCATTAGCTGTTTTTAAATATTCCAAATTATAATAATCAAATATACTGATTATAAAATATGATAATATTATAAACTTATACAATTTTTAAAAATATTTTTTATTATATCCAAAACTAGAAAAATTAAGGATAATTAAAAAAGGTATATAAACGAGAAAGAGGTAAAAGTCCAATAATATAAAATATTTCAATAATATAATAATATTTGGCTGATCGCTTAACAATCTATTCATTGGATTCATTTTCCATAAAGAAACCAAAAAAGCTAAAGCATATCGAAGTTAGGTTAGGTTAGGCGTTAGGACACGTGGATGTAGAGGGTGGTTGAAGAGGGTGGTCGTCGTGTCGGCAAGATCAAAGGACATCGTTCTTTCGAATTCGAAAGCTGGGGGAGAAGCGGGTGTATCCAACCCTAGCGGAAGAGAAATCGAATCGGTAGACAGGGCAAGCAACTCTCCCTTTTTGCGAGAAAGAGTGTGAGATAGAAAAGTAGATGAAGGCAACAACGAGTAAATCTGATTCTCGCAATACTTACTGTGTGCTGGTTAGCCTCATCATGTTTTGAGCTGAGATTGATGTTGTCTAACCTGACACGAACTTTTGCGTACTTTAAAATAAGGTTACCAAAAGCAGAACGTCTTTCACCAACTTTTATATCTAGAGCAGACCCAAAATATGTTCGTGCTTTTCTATTTTACAGCGTCAGAAATTATTTTGCTATTCCTATCTCCTCCATTCATTTTTATACTTTCTATTATTTTCACTAAACTATTAATTGGATTGTTAGTCGGTATAATATATTATTGAAAATTATACTAAAATTTTACTAATGATATAGTTTTGAAAAAGAAGTACTCTGTCTAGTTTTACATTTTAATCTCATTGGGATTTTAAATTATTTTCTAATAAGCCGTTTAATAATATGTAATGTTCATAAAAATTACATAAAGAAGTTTTTTATAAAAAAAGGTGTTTATCAAAAATGTCACAAATCATATTTCGTAGAAAAGAGTTTATTTTGGCCACGTACAAAATATTCATAGTAACGGTAACAAGTTCTATAAGGCAAATTAAAATGGTTTGCTTATAGCTCGAACATACAATAAGAGAGGAACGGTTTTCGTGCAATGAGTGTTCATAACAACTCAGGGCGTTAAGCGGGTATCACTACATAACGGATGAGAGTAGGAAGTGTATAGTGCGTAAAGGATCAAAGTGTCGAGGGAAACCGAGCGCATCGAATTTATAGAAAAAATTGAAACATAAAATAATATATTGCAGTCGAAATTGACATATATTTGGATTAAAATAAATAAAACAGAATATATGAAATATATGAAAAATTAAAATAATAAAACAGACAAGCAAGATAAAAAATTAACGATAGATCATCAAATACATATAAAAAACAATTATAATACGCATGCGCTTGACACATTTTTTGTTATAGAAATAAGGCGTAAAAAAAATAGATTATGAAACGTACCTCGTCAAGATTAAAAGTTAGTGCAAATGACAGAATAAATTAAAGTGAAAATTTTGCTGGTTTTATTTTTGTATACTAATTTTTCAGAATTTTATTATCAATTATATTACTTTACCTTATGATGATGATGATAATAATAATAATAATAATAAATATTTTTATAATATTTGATAATAAATGAATTTGAAAAAGCAATACAATACTATAGGACTATTCATTATTATTATTCGCAACTCATTAGTTTTTAAGAATATAAATTAAAAATTTGACAAAATTAGACACAATTACATAATAAAATAAAATAAAACTAATTCTAATAATTAAAAAGGAATTATTATATCTTAACATAATTTATAATTTTCTGAATAAAATATTTTTATTAGTATCACTATTTAATGAAAATGTTTGAATCATCTATGTTATAAAGTAATGTACGTTGAACTTAAACTTGATATATCTTTTAGCAGTTCATTAATAATATTAATATAATAAATATTCATTTTCTAAATTATCTTTTTAAATTTATTTTAAAGATTAACAATCATCTGTTACATTATAGTATTTTTCTAACTGTTCCGAAATTAAAAACGAATAACTTATTATATTTTTATGCTTTGTTTGATGAACAACAACTTTGTTTGTTCGATTGGATATTACAATTTTAGCTTTATATTAATTTCCAAATGTAATGGAAATTTTTAAATTGCATTTTTTTAAATGTATTTATTTATCTATTACATTTCTCTAAAAACAAATATATACATTTATAACTTAAGATAATAGCATTTTAATCCACGCTTTATTATTATAACTTTTATTCAAAATTTTATATATATGATTATAGTATATCAAGTATTTTAATAAAAAAAATTTTTTTTAGAAAAAGAAAAGATTTATAAAATAATATAAAATTAGAATATATTATAAGCGATTTCATAAGTTGATTTTAAATTTTGATAAGAAACGCGCTGCATCAAATATAAAAATGTTAATAAAAGAAAATCAACAAAGCAATCTATTTGTATAGATCGATTAGATGAATGTCCTGATTTACCACGAACTTTAATTGTCAGAGAACAACTGAACTCCATACAACAATCGATCTATATAAATAAGTACATGAATGGGAAAAATTCTGATTAGTGTAATGGATAGGCCAGACGTCTGGGAGCTACAACAGAAGGCCATGCTTAAAAAAAGGAGCTGATTGCAAGGAGCGAGCGATCACTGATCACATACATATAGCACGGATTCACATAAAGAAACTTGGATCATTGTGTCAGATATCATAACAAAGAGTGGAGATAGCATCGCTTATGCGTACGCGTGCGTCTCTTCATAGCCGGTACAGTTCTCCCAAGTATCAAAATTCCAAGAGTGCTTTACTGCTTTCTTCCTTTCTTTTTCTATAATTTTCGATTCGTAGATATTATTCGTTTGATTATTTTTCTTAAGAGAATTCACGCCAAATCTTTTATAACTTCTTAGAAAAATTTTATATTTTGCTTACAGTTACAGTCTGAATGTATTATTTTTACGCGGAGAACTTGTTTTTAAATTGTGACTACCTTTAGAATAAATAATGAGATATAAGAACATTTTACAACATTACTTAAGACTATAAGTAATGCAGAATGAATAAAATAATCTGAATGAAATAATATTATTATTTTAACACACTTATTTCTAATAACAAAGATAAATGTAAACTGAGTTGCTAAAAATGTTATAATAAACAATTTTCGTAGCTCAAATACTTTAGATAGCATCAACTCGAGTTCAATATCATACTTTACCTACTAATTATATCTCAATTATCTTCAAATTTTTTGTTAACATAACAAATAATGATGTAGAAATTAAAAAGTATCTTTATTCTCATATCATATTTCATTTAAAGTCAAACAGATTATTTAGATATCTTAAAGTTTAAATAGTAATATAACATTTAAATAATGTACACTATATAAGTATGTAAATTTACCTATCTATCTATCTACACACACGTGCGCACTCCTATGTGTATATATATATATATACATAAAATTTCAAATATATATTATTTATTTATATTAATAAAAAATATTGATTGAAAAACTTTATTATTATATTTTATATATATATATATATATATATATATATATATATATATATATATATTTATTTTTTATTAATATAAATAAATAATATATATTTGAAATTTTTTTTTATTTGTATTATTATAATATAATATAATCTTATTTGGTTCACCAGAAAATTGAAGATTTTCTCGATAAAAGTGAACAATCCGTGTGAAGCACTTTAAAATTCCCGAGAAAATATAAAAGTTAAAATCACCGGAGAGGAGAGGGATTAGAGATTTTCTTGAGCGTCTCAAAATCAGAGCGACTTGACGCTGGCGTTAGCTCATTTTTGGTAAAACAAGATTATCCGAAACCATTACCAGGGGCGCGAAGAAAGATAAAGTTATTAGTCTGGAAAGGGAATTTCCCCTCAGTAAAGCAACAGCCTATAGTTACATTCTTACTCCGACGTTTCATACATTCATACATACGTATAATCGTTCCATTATCTTTTAATGTATGGAATGACTTTGGATGAATTATATTAGGCCTTTGTATAATAAATCTCTGTATATGTTATAGACCTAATATGACAAATCTATTAATATAATAAAATAATAGAAGAAGCATGTGAAAAATATCAATTTTATAGAAATGAAAAAATTTGTTACTCGATAAGAATTTCATAAAAATCTATGATCATCGATGCTCAAAATTTTTAATAATTATCAAACATAAATATTAACTTCAACTAAACTAACGGCAACATGCTGTTTGCTTGAACGCGTTCAACATAAACACATTCGATGCAACGTTACACACACGTGGATAGCTTTTCGTCTCGCTTGCGCAATCGATGAACCTCCAGGGAAAATATACGTCGGCTCTTTCCGCCGGTCGCTGCCTCTCCTGCTAGTGTGAAAGACGAGAAGTAGCAACTCGGATGTGAGTATGGGATAGCCGATAGCTAGCACTCGTTCTTTAGTCAAACCTCCGCCCCTTTTCAATCGAGACTTCAAACGGTGCAACGCAGAATCATGATTGGAACGGTCGTTGCCGCTAAGCAAGGGGCTGCTCTACCACGCCGCTCTACACTCTGTCCCGGTTCTGCTTGGGGGCGGACTCCTTTCCTCTCTGCGCCCTGTACCCGCGCCCGCTCCCCTAGCAAGTGCTCGCCTCGGCGCGCGGAGCACCGGCTCAACTCATGATGAAATTCCTGGCATTCAATCGCAGCACCGCCTGCAATAGCCACACGAACGAACGGACTTTGCGATCACACCCTCTCATTCACTGTCTTATATTCAAGGATATTATATTTGCCTTGATTCTCATTTAATCTTCGTGTGAATCTTCTTTCATTTTAATATAATACATATTTGTCCAAGTAAGTATATCAATAGATTAATAGAAGTTTTCAAAATACACAAAATATTTTAAACGTTAAATCGTAGTTATGATATATAACATAAATAATAAGTAAAACATTTTTCAAATTGTGATTCAATAAATACATTTAATACATCAAGTTATCATCAATATGAACCTAAAACTAGTGCAATGGGTGGCATATATGAATATGCAACACTATAAATCAAAAAGTGAAAGCTTTAATACTGCAATGCAATAGTTAAATCATACGTGGAACCAACGAATTTCATTATGTAGACACTTTTTGGCTTGTATAATAACTACACCTTTTAAGTATTATTAGTGTTACGATATAATGCCTTATAGCGTAGTACTCTTAAAGAATTTGTAAGAATGGTATTGTATAAAGAAGGGACGAAGCAAGTGGGCAAAATTCTGATGCCGTTAATACGTAAATTTAAATTTAAATTCAAAATAGTTAAGTAAGTAAAATCAGATTAAATTGTTCAACGTCGATGGTGTTTTCCTCAGATCTTCAACTACATTGTTTCTATATTTCTTTTTTCGATTTTTACATTGTGATTCATATTATAACGTTTGCTAATTTAATTTTTTCTTCTTTCCATATGTTAATAAGTCAATAAATTCATCGATCATTTCTAATTTTATTTAAAAGGAATAAATTTTGAAGTACAAAAATTCTCATTCTATGCTGTCATATTTTATTTTCAAAAATTTTATTGTTTTAGTTCAAAATAAAATTTTTAATATTAATATGTTATGTCCTTACAAGAATAACTTACGAAATAAAAGTATATCACACATTCAATAAATAGATTAGGATAGTCATATTACTTAATCAAAAGTATGATTTTTATGTATATAAGGAATATTTACTGAATTAAAAATGCAACTTTTTGAAAAAATATTATTGTTTTCTGTAATTTAAATATACATGTATTTTATATAAGAATAGTTGCATATAATGAATTTATATTTATCGAGCATATTTAGATTATCATAAATATTAATTTAGAAATCCAAATTAAGTTGAAAAACAAACGTGTATTTCAAATGAGATTAAATTTGAAATTGCTTTTACATACTTTGACAAATTATAAAAACAAAATTTTTAATAATTAGCACTGTAATAAATCACTGGAAAATCAAAATAATATTTCTGTAAATAATCATTGAATGTTTTTTTGTGAATTCAAATATACAAAAAACGTGGTAAATTGAATAAATATTTCGAAGAATAAAATTAAACACAATTTTATCAAGATGCTCTGTAATCGTTGGATTTTGATTTCTTAAATGAATTTCCCTTTTAAAATGATAATTTGTAATTTCCAAATATGTGGATTTCCTCACGAAAGTTAGTAGTAGAGGAAAGGAACCGTATAACTAAGTTATAATGCTAGCTTTTGACGAGTTAAGAAGTCCGCTGTCAACAACAAAAGCGTCGGTAGTGGTAGCAATAGTTAACATCATTCGAACGTTCTACCGTCTCACTCAATTTACTTGTTCGCCAATGAAAGAGAAGGATAAGTTCATTTGACTACTAGTAACACTGCTAAAGAAAATATTAGGTAATAAGTTACATACCTGTAAACCCTCTTCGTTGTTTATAAATTTAAGTAGTCTCTTTTCAAATGTTGGCTATTAATAACTTAATGTCCTTTTCTTCTATTACGTTTATACCGTATTTCTGTTTATTACATGTTTACCAATATATATACATAAATTTATGCAATTTATGTGCCAATAAAGGCACTATTTTTTATGTAAAAATTATAAAAATTCTTACAAACCTTCTGTCATAGACAGAACTGAGATCGTAAAAATAAAAAATAATAATCCTTATTAAAAATAAATTAAATTTTTTAACGCATTATTAAATACAATAATTTTTTATCATTTATAAAATGATTGTATATTATGTATTATTGCTGTTAAAAAAGACCACTTAACTGATTCAGAATGTTTGTTAATATTTCATACAACATAAGAGAAACAAATATATGATTTAGTGTCAATGTACTATAAATTATGAAAAATATCAGTAAATTTAAAGCCAAAGAAATATATTTCCTCAGAACGTGCAAGATGATAGTCTAGTAAGAATTTACACTTATTTATCTATAATATATACCAAGAAGGTCGAATATTTGTTAAAAGGAAATTTTTCTAATCTTTTTCTTTCCATATACATACGACTAGTTCATTGACGAAAATGAACGCGAAAGACCTTATAAATATTAAGAATAAAACCGCACATGTATAGAACATTAGCAACCGACCCTGTGGGAAACTTGAAAAGCCTTGGGTAAAGCGGATTTTCTGTGGTCTCCCCACATAGCGAATTTTGTCCCCTATTTTCTTTTTTCTTTTTCCTTTCCTTTGTCTAAATTGTAAACACGAAAATCGTCTATTTGCGTAATGCGATCAATTAACAGACCAAGGTTTCATTTTATGAAAAATGTTATACTCTTATAAAACATATTGTGCATTTTATATTGAATTTTGTGAAATTGTAAATACACTTGATGTTAAAAAAAAACTTTTACGAATATAATTATATTCAATTTATTTTGACGTCTTCACAAATACTTTTAAATTAATGAAATGAATATATTACGTTTTACCTGCGTTTATTAAGTTTTAATAAATGCATATTTTTCATGCAATTTTTAAACATAAGGAACTCTTAAATTTTAATTATTGGTGATAATGATAATAAATTAATTTTATAATTAAAAATAACATTATACAAACTAATTACAAACTCTAAGTATTAATTAAGAGTTTGACGCTATTTTTATTTTAAAAAGTTAAAATTTAATACCTATATTTTTACTCTTTATATATTGGCATTAGAATATTTCGATTTAATAATCAAAAGAATGCAATTTTATTCGACGAAGTAATATATAAACTTCAATAGAAGTTACAAAGAATCTATGACCAATATAATAAGGCTTATATAAATTTTATTTCATGTGATATTTTTTTTGAAATTATTCCCTCATATAGTATCACAAGAATTCTTATTTCATCCTCGATATGCTTATGATCATTCTTAATATTATTTACCAAAAATCAATGCGGTAAAATCATTTGATAGTTAACATAATTAATCAACATTCTATGTATTATCGCTATTCAAAAAATACTATAAATTAAATTTGTAAATGAAATTAAAAGTAGTTTATTTAATATTAACGATAGTATAAAATCTTATGTACAATATTTTACGTGTAATGATAATTTAGTGAACATTTTTAAAAAATGAAATAAGAAATGGAAAATAAATAATTAAACCAATTAAACTCTTTCATAAAAAAATTAAAATTTTAGCATAAATACAAATATAATATTAATAGAATAAAAAGTTTGAACTTTTATACATATTTAAATTCTCATTCTGTTGGATATATTTATGAATGAAATTTCTAAAAAAATATATAAAATTGTACAATATAAGTATTCTTTTTTTTGTATATAATATTATAGTAAATTGAGTATTTCTGCCCAATAGTACCTTCCAATATAGTGTAAAATATATTCATGTCGATAATTTAAAGAACATGAAAATCTCTATTTTGCATTATTAATACAAGGAAAACGGTAAATATTATTACGTTGTTAAGCATTAATTTTTTTATTATCAAATAAGAACTATTATATTAACGTTCACATCATTTTACTTTAAATACTTCATTTTAAATATTTTTTAATTGGATTTCACTTTTAAATATTGTTTTTAAGCGAAGATAATACCGCAGTAAAATACTAACGTACTAATTTTTTTATATTTTATATTATGTAAAGAAATTGGGATAATCCATTTTTATACTCTAATATAAAAAAAAATTAAATAAACACTAATAATTTTAATTGGAAAATAATTTATTGAAATATTTACTATCAATTATAATGAAAATGAATTATGTATAATCTACATAGTAGATTAATGGATAAGTTGAAAATACCGTCTAATAATAATTTTAAGTTATGAAGATAGTAAAATAACAAAAAATTAAAAGAATATTATATTATATAAATATTAAAAGAATAAATTAGCCTTAAATGTTTTATAATTTAAATATAAGAAAAACCGACTTAATTAACTTAATTAACTCAGAATTAATTTCGATTAAATATATAGAACCAGACTCTACTAGTAACTATAAATTTTCCAATTTTAAATAAAGATATTTTTAATGTTATCATAGTTTTTCTTATTAAAATACAAAAATGAATAATTTTTCATAAATTATATAGAAATTAATATAATATACAATGATGTAAAAAATAACGATATATTATTTTCTTATTATAATATATACTAAATATAACAATATAAATGAATCAAATAATTAGTATTTCAATTACATTCAAGAAACTTAAAAAATTTATCTAAAATTACTTTTTCAAACAATCTCATAGCTATTCTATAATTTAGATTTTTAATATTTAATTTAACAAATACTTGTTTCAGAAAAATATTTATTTAAAAAATAATCTCATATTTTTATTAATTTAAAAATTTTTAAACTATCTTTAATCCGTAAAATATGTATATCTCAACTCAATCGGGTGTTTCAATAAAGGAGATAATATTTATCACAAACTGTTTCGTATTATAAAAATAAAATTAAAATATCACAAATTTTAAAGGACAAAAGTATTTCATTTAAATACTAATCTAAAGTTGTATTAAAGCTTAAAGCTTTCAATGCAAATATATATATATATATATATATATATATATATAAGATATATAAGTGGAGAACAGAAGAAATATCTATATAAGAAATACAGCCACGTAAAAAAATGTATTTAATACGTTTAATTTAAGTAATCATTACATTATTTCAAAGCTACTTTCTAATATATAATTTTATGTACAAATTAATGTAATTGTAAACTTGTACACGAATTCTTCTATGTTATGCATAAAATTAAAAAGTCGTTAATTAATTATATAATTAATCAATTAATTCATTATATAAAATGTATATTATTCAAAATTAGTATCTTTTATCTTATATATACAAAGTATAGATTCTAGAATATTTCCTTAGATAGATATTCTTTCATTAAAACAATAAATTTTACAAATACAATATATTCATAATTTCTATCCCTATTTTTAGATATGAAGATAATTATAAATTTGATTTTTTAAAAGTAAATAAATAATCTACATTTTTATTTTATCACTTTATGTTTGGAACTATCATTAGCAAAGTTTTATTTTGTCTGTTATGATTCGAGCGATCTTCTAAAAACAGATAAAATCGATTTTATTTATTTACAATTCAATTAATTATGTAATTAGTAAAAGAAATGTATTATATAAATTATAATCACTGTTATCTAACACGCTGAAGAAAACTTTTTTATGTTATATCCACAAATTAATTATTTTTGTATAAAGCTATATATAAAATATTTTACAATTTAATAATGATAGTAAACTATCGTTATTAAATACCTTAAAATTCATAAAAGGTAATACTTTTGCTGAACTGCATCTAATCTAATGGCCAAGATTATTACTAATTTCATCAAATTTTGCGATTGTAGCACTAAATTTTTCATAACATACAAATTATAAAATAGCAAAAGTAATGATAGAATGAGTAAGAACGGGGAAAATGTTACTCAAGTACGGATTTGACATCTCTTTTCTATGCATATTTATATAAAAATCCATTTCTAGCTTTTAGATCCATTTGTCCAGAAACTCTAAAAGTAATGATATGGACGATGACTAACTTCTCTCCAGCTTAGTAAAATGTATGAACAGACAAAGTGCGTGATGTAAAAACTGGAGATAGATAGGACAGGAGGATCGTTCTCTCGGCGTTTTTTCACTAAGTGTTCTTATATCAAACAATGGTTGCATGTAGCGTTATACTGTATAGTGTAGCAGAACTTACTGCGATCGTACAAAGCAAAAAATATACCCATACCCTTGGTAGACATTTTTTCATTAATACTCTCGTTATTCCTATTCTTTTTTGGTTTTCTTGCCAGCAACTTTCATTCATTGCACTCAGCAGCTGACGCGAGAGCTTTTCCCACTTCGTTCTTGTCTCCTAACAAATAAGGTTGATTTTTCACGAGTATTTCCGCACCAACACTTATCTCTAGTTTCATACTAAAATCTGGCAATTATCTATCTATCTTTAAATATAAGAAATGGTATTACCCCTACTTTCCATTTTTACATTACTTTTATACTACTATACCGAATTGCAATTTTTGCTTATCTTAAACAGCTTTTGTGTTAACTCTCTTATATTTATTTTTCATTATATATAAATATATGCCATAAAATTTAAAGAAATTTTTATAATGTATTATATTATTATGTAAATTGCTAATTGATACAAATAAATGTAAATAAATGTAATTTAGAATGAATAGTCGTTTTGAAATAAGCTAAGTATGATACAAAAAAATTTATTTATTGTAAGGTCTACAAGGTACAAAAGCAATAACAGAATAATTTTATTAAAAACTCGTCCATATACTGTTTTACAGTAGTTAATTAAATTAATTAATATAATTTAAATACTGCCGATTCTCAGTTTAACTTTAGTATGCTACTTCGCGTTCGCATTTTTACTTAATAGAAAAAAATTGATAGAAACGTATTGTGATATATTTAATAGGAAGAATAAATTTATGGATGAATATAATTATATTGAATTATTTCATTAAGTAATTCTCGAGTTCGAAAGATCTAAATATTGGTAGTATAAAATAAAAAAATAGGCAAATCTTGTTTTTAAAAAAATTATGAACCTTTTTTCTCGTATATTCTCGTATATTCCACATTCATCCGATCATAAAAGATTTATTGAAAATATTCGGTAACATAATTCCAACATAGTATTATTTCGTTATTGTTATTATTTATTACTTTAAAAACTTATCAAAAATAAATTTTTTAAATTAATTTCATGTTTATATATATAACTAAATAAGTTTAAAAAAGTAAAATAGAATAAATAAATTGATGCTTATTTGGTTTTTGTAAAATAAGTCACACCAAACTATGTCAAAATCATTGCATGAACATGATTCAGAATAAATGAGATTATGGATATATAAATTTGTGTTCTAAACATAAATGAATGAACTGGCGATATAATATAATAAGAAATACCAGCAACGGTAGAAGTTATTGCACAGACGAGTAATCATAGAAATAAGTACTTATATAGATGCATATATTACAGTATATATATAATAACATATGCATTACACTGACCATTGCTTGTTTTGGATTTGTGTTCCACTCTTAGTATATTGAAAGAAATCTTGTTCTTGTGATTCACTCTCTCTTATGCACAAGGAATACCTATAATACCACAAGTCGTCTGGTACACTAGTTTATGTGGCATTTATTTTACAAGAATGAAGTTCGTTTTATTATTATATATTAGTCGGTTGTTGATTTGATTTAATACAACCCTTTTGCTAAAAATCAATGATCCAATAACGTTTTTTCCCTATCAGTTGTTAAATACTTTAAACAAGCATTATTATTTTTGCTTTGAATCGATCATTATTATCATTATTAAAGCCGTGTACCTTTTTATTTGCTTTTTGATTATAATACAGTTCAAGGGTTGTTTTTAAGACTATACTATTGCCATAATTTAGCAGAAAATAATTCAGAAACTATTGAGGTACATTAATCGTTTTTAAAGTGTTAACTTATGAACATTAATAATGGTGCTATTTTCTTTCCTTTTCTCTTCTAACCCAACACTCGCTCGCTCCTTTTCTTTTAAGATTCTTTTAAGAAATGTTAATATAATTTAATTTGTTTTATTACTTATTATTTTACTCGTAATTTTAATTATTTATGTGTTGTTTTTATTTTTGATTTTCAAATATTAGCGTAAACGTTTTATTTCTGAACAACAGATTTGCTTATTTTTTCGGTTTTTCTTTCCCTATGACCGAATATCATTGATACATAATAGACATCGGATGGAAACAACTATATATTAGTTTAGTATTAAGAGCATGAAATGACACTGGAAAAATATGAAGTATTTTTCTGGATGGATGACATAAATAATTTCATATTACACTCCTGTTCTTTGTACTCGAATGTATATTCTGATGTACCTTTTTGCGAATCATACTTTTTATAAACAATTAATTTTTGTTTTACAATACTTTAAGATATAAACCATTATATAATATAAATTAAATGAGTGTGCAATAAACAGTATCATTATAGAAGGTAAAAATAAATACGCATTTCAAATAGAATAATTATATCCTCGGAATATTAAAAATAACATTAAAAAAATTTATGTGATAGCAAAAAACCTTGCACTAATATAGTTCTAAATAAATGTAGCGTGTATAATGAGAAAAATCATGAGAAACAAATCAGATGCTCAAAGTTACATGAAATTACAAAGCCACAAAGTAATTAAAAAAAATATGTCTCAATAGCAAGATAATAATAGTAACAGGGATGAGTTGAAGTCAAAATACCGTGGTATTCTCAGTAGGTTCCGTCTTAATACATAAATTTCCGACGAAAGTGAAAA
This sequence comes from Ceratosolen corneri, assembly GCA_030522565.1. NCBI lineage: Eukaryota > Metazoa > Arthropoda > Insecta > Hymenoptera > Agaonidae > Ceratosolen > Ceratosolen corneri. Next base: position 23,193 of record JAPYYT010000507.1, read on the forward strand.
ACCGATTCTAAGTCATAAGTTCCTGGCTCCCTTTTATACTTCATTATATCCACTTTTTAGATGAATTGGCATAAACATTTTGACGCTATATACAATATGCAATACCCTATACAATCGTCTTCCTTTTTGTTGTCTTCTTTTATTTCTCATCACAACTCCTCTATTAAAAATGTCTTCAACTTATTTTAATTATCTGATTAGACAGAAAAGATAAGGAGCGGAAAACAGTCGAAGTAGATTTGCCTTTCCGTACTTTTTTAATCCATCTCTTTATAGAATTTACTCCTTTACACTCTTGTTTTTTCTCATTTCTGTTAATTTTTTTAGTTAGTCGTGCAACTTTATTTTTTATTTCTTTCTAACTTCTTGTTATTATTTAATCCGATCTTATTCTCTTTACTTATTTTCGTCATACATCTTTCGCCAATTTTAGTTATGATTACACTAGTTGAAAGTTAGTACAGTAACTATTCTTTAAATGTAATAGTTATGATATTATTCATTGAAATATAAATATGTATTCATATAACTTTCACAGAATATAAAGAATGGTGTTTTAATAATACTAAACCATATACGTATTTGTATCGATTTTTCTAGGTAAATGCAGCATTATGATAAAAAAAATTAACATAAGCGAGCAACATTTATTTCAGTAAATCACATAGATGAAGTAAAGAAGCTTCGACAAAATGTTATACAATCACCCCTCAAGTATCCGATTTAAATAATACGTAGAGATATAGGTAAAACAAAACTACTAGCTGTTTTGAAGTACATAACAATTATTTTTACTATTTTTTTTCATTTTCATTGTATTCGTAATATCACTTCTTTGCTTTTAGATATATTATAACATATATAATATAGTCTAATATTAAAAGAAACAAAATGTGCAGAGATAGAGAGTCATAACAAATAAATAAAGATGATGGATTAATATCCTAACCAGTAAATAAAACTTTCTGCATTTTTCTGTCTTTTTTTACAACCCCTATTAAAAGAACATATGATTAGCATTTAAAGTATAAATTTTTAGTATAAAAATTGAACAGAAGAAAAGATTCGAGTAAGGGAAAAAAAATGCCTTATGAAAAGGCCTTTTAAATGTACTAAATGACTTAGTTAGGAAAACTGACTGTAGCAACATGAGATAGTGTAAGCAGCAACAGAACTATTAGCAATTTTAGTTGCTTAGCATATATACACACACATATAAATATACATTTATATATGCATACAAAAAAAATTCAAATGTTTTCGCGCAGTTTTGCTGTTTTACTTCAACTTTAATATAATATTCACTGGATAGTTCAAATTATTTGTTCACGAACACTTATGAAATTCATCTTATACGCGTTTTCAATTTTTAATTGAAGTTATTAAACCATTAGATATAAAAACAATTCTATTTGATGAATTTTTACATTAAAGTTATTATTTTTTAGAAAATACTTTAAGTACAATATGATTACATATTATGTACTTGTGAGATTCTTTCGGGATCGTGTAATTGGATGAATCAACTGAAACACATATTTAGTCATAAAACGCATAGAAATTTTAAATGGGCACTTGTCTAACAAATAGATATACATGAGTCATAAGAGAAAAAAGACAAACCCATTAATAATTTGCACTCTGACGAATCTATTGTATTTATAAGGGCACGAGTGCACGCGACCATTCCAATTATAGTGAAATGACCCTTAGTTTCTTCGATGCTGTGCAAACATCTCGACTCCAAGCACCTTTCAACAGATCAGAATTTTAATTATAATCGCAATTATGCTCACCATGCTTTGCTTCGACGCGGCAAACTAACAAACTGCAAATAAAACACAAGACCCAAAATGAAGATGCAGATTGCAAGCCTATCGATTGATGTTTCGAATGCATGCTTGCCTTGAATTATATGCACCCTCTTAGAACCTTATTAGCGCGGGTGAACCATAAAAAGTACCAAATAGATATATATGTCACAGCACATCTTTGCGACAATACAGAAATAAGTGATAAGAGTCGGTATACGCAGTTTTTGTTGACTACATTCTACTCCCTTTAGACTTTGCAAGTGTCATTTGACATTTTTACAACTTTATTCTTACTTTCTCAACGTGAACAAATACAATCTTTTGAAATCAAATGAAAGCAATGACTGTCAATCATTATTTCATAAAAACTTGTGGTAAACGTATTTTTCGTCCGTATAACATCCTACAACTGACAAGTATTTTACGTTGAATTTTATATTAAATATAAAAATTAATTAAAAATTATAAAAATTATTAAAAATAAAAATTATTTAAATTGGGTTTAGTAATCTGTTAAAATAAGAAACTTGCATATGGATAAATCGAACAAGAAAGAGTGTCTTATTGTAATTGGTCGATGTATTTATATTTAAGTTTTTCCCCATAGCTAGTTTATTTTTATATCCATAATAATATAATTCATAATAATGTACCTCCGGAAACTTATCGAACCCAAGAACAGTATTTTTAACTCTTTTAAAAATAATTTTAATTTTTCGTCATTATTTATAATGTTCAATATATCGCATAAGTTCTTGTTAACAGGCTTCAGTTCTATATGACATCAATATAGCATCTATATAATTATTTTTAATATTTCATTCAAGTTTCATTTTAGGTTCTGGAATACTTCATTATTTAATTTTTTCTTACAAATATTTATCCTAAAATTTTTATAAAACAATATTATAAATTAAAGAATCAATTCTGTGTGCTATCGTCAGTACTGATGAATTCTTATCAGCATCCTTTTTATATAATAAAATGCTATCAAAGTCTAAAAAAAAAATTCGGAAAAAAAAATATATATTCAATTATATTAAATAACAAATATTATTCTAGAATAAGATCATAATAAAATATATTAGTAAAAAAAATGAATAAAATAACTATAATATTTAGTTAAACTGATTAAATAAAATTCATATTCATAAAATAATAAAAAATTTCATTTTCAAACAAATTTATTAATGCATGTATATTCATAATTTATCATTTTATATTATTTAATTGTTAAAAATAGGCATAATGGTATTTTAAAATATGCGATAATTTAAAATCAATAGAATGATTTTTCATTCAAAAGCGGACCGAAATAAAAGTGATTTTTCCTAAATAAAGGCAATAACAGAATACAAAAGTAATAGAATAAATGTAAGTTCGAGTAGGACAATATTTCATTCGGTCGATTAATGCTGACTAAATCTTTGAATACATATATACCATCAGCAAATATAAAAAGAAAACAAGATATATACGTTGAAAATGTTAATACATGCATTTCTTATGCGATGACATTTGTAGCTGTGTCAGCGAAATCACTCGTGCATAGCAACCGAGTCTCACTGCGAAAAAGAGATCAGAAGAAGAAGAGAAGGAAGAGGAAAAGAGCAATAGAGTTCATGCAAGCACGAGCAGTCATTAATAGACTGCTTGGCACGCACGCGATTCATTCATAAATACTGTGCCGCTAGAACTGGGGGGTAGACGCAAGCAAGTTTTGAAGCGCGGAACAACTTTGGTTCATTCACAAATACTCTTACTCTTGTTCTCGATTCAACACAGAAAGGGGTGATATGAGATATTACAGCTTGCATTGGGACACTATTTATATATATATATATATATATATTTATATAATCGAAGAGATAAAGAAAGAGAGAGAGAAAGTGAAATACAATGTTTAATAATTGATGCACTGACGAAGTGTGTAATAGGGGGAAATAAGGAACTAATAATTATGGGTGACGTTGTTCTGCCATGGCTGCGTCAGATGCGCGTAAATCGTGACTACCCACATTTCCTCTTATTCCTTTCTTCCTTCGTTCTATTAAATACTGCTGCTTAAAACACTATCTTTTTCTCTTTTTGCTTTCTCTTTTACAATAGATCGATAAAATTAAAACAATAACAAGAACGATTTAATTCCTGACATCATTATTTCGTCTGATAAATATTGAAAATATCCTTATCAAGAAAATATGAAATTCAATTTATTTTCTCCTTGAACAGATATTTGAGACTTTTATATTTTTCTAATTGAAAAAAAAAAAAAAAAATTTCATTCACTTATTTTTTGCAACAATGAAATGCAATATACTATTTAAAAAATACCTTCATTTTTAGTTTTCTTGACAAATTTTAAAAATTTTATAGAAAAACTTCTTATATCTATAATGGTTTTTTTAATATTCTATTAGCAAATATAATAAGAGATTTAAAAATAAAATAGTTAACCTTTTATACACGTTAATTTTCTGAAATAAATCGCAATCACGTATGTAATTTTTCCTCATAATATTAATACTGTTTATTTTATTTCTGCTGCTCTATTTAGATATATTAAATTTCAAATAGAAATTATATAGAATAATCAGTTGTCACATAGTTTGCTGAATTCAAAGACAAGTTTGAAAGTTTTATAAGCTCGAAATATTGGTTTCGTATAAAGTTTACGTTATTATAGTATTTTTTTTGGTTTGAAATATTGTAATATTAATTGCAGATCTAAGAATACAAATTTGAATTATCTTTGCATTTCTATTTTAATAAAACAAGGTACATTCTTATTTGATAATAATTTATATTCACATACACATATTTTTTATATACATTTTTATTTATTTTTATATTATTTATTTTAGATCTTAGAATTTCTTTAATTCTTTATTTTTTATGAATAAAACAATAAGGCAATTTCAAATGATTACCAAAAATACTGTTGCAATATATACAAAAATATATATAGAGAATGATTCGACGCAATAAAAATCAAATGTGCCCAAAATGTATCCGCTAGCTTTCTGTTTAGTCAATTTATAAATTTATAAATATTCAATCTTTCTGATATATGTAAAATTAGTGAAAATTTGTGAAATCCTTTCAATTCGTTTATATTTCCAGAGTATTTTAAAATTATTTTGTATAAAATTAATGGTGAGGTTGGTATTATAACATATATGTAAGAAATTCAATTTCTGTTTTGTCATTCTACTTGCATTCCGATTAATTTGAACTTATAAAATGACTGAACATTGTTGATTACAGTACTTCATTATTAATTATGTATTTTAAAGTAATAAGCGTTATGAATTATTCGATCTAAATGATCGTTTTATATTCAATAGGCATCTTATTTGATTGAAAATCTTCATCTACATTTTTGAATTTATACTAAATATTGTTGACTAATTGTCGAAAACTTTGAATTAATACAATCATAATTTTATTATAACAAATTAATATATTCTAATTATTTGCTATTTTATCTTAAAAATTTGTTTAAAATATATATTTATACGTTTCGGTGATTTAAAGAAAAAATATATAATATAATATGATAAAAACATAAGTAATCCATATTACAAAATTTTATGTTCTTGTATGCTTGAATTTTCTTTTTTAAACCAAGTAGGACTTTCACTGTAATTTGACTCCAAAAACTATGTAATGAAGACAAATAAATACTTTATTTTAGTATCAAATGTATGTGATATATTGAATTTAATTCAATATAATTTTACGGTGATAATAAGTACAGTTTGTAATAATTTAATAAAATTGACAAAAACCTTTAGTAATTTAGTAATTTGTAATGTATTTGAAAATAATTTAATGGGCTGATTATTTTTTATGTTAGTTCTATTATACTTAGCAACGTTTAGTCAATGTTCTTTCAATCGGTAATATATTTATTTACTTAGAGAATAAAAATTTATATAGATTTGTCATTATTTTGTTATGAAATTATAGTATATATAATAGATAGATTCAGATCGTAATAGATAATATTGTCAACTTCTTAAAAATAATACAACTAAATGAACTTACACTAAGAAGCATTTCATTTTCTATAAATTCTCTTTTTTGGATTCGGAGAAAAGATTGAAAAATTTTTTATCTCAATCTATACACACGCTTATTATAGTCATTATTTCGAAAATACTATATGATATATTACAATTTCAAATATTGTATGAATCGCAGATTTCATAATTATATTAAATAATTATTATTAAAAAATTATAAATATATTTTTATTGTGATTTATAGATCTTCATTCATTAAATAATTTAAATAAATCAATGTTTCATACACTTATTAATTAAAAATTTCTACTTTAAAAGTAATCATTTCTAATAAGATTTTCAAAGTATTTTACATATTCAATTCTTTGGACAGTTTTTCTGCGGTAGCAAATAGGGCACCAAGAATGTGTAAAAAATTAATCAAAACTGAATTATAAGAAAGATTGAATTATACAATTTTATTCTAGAGCTTAAATCATTTTGTCATGCAATCATGTTACGTAAAACACGATAACTTACTGAGAATAAAATATCAACCATTTGACACATAAATAATTAGGTTCTTCAATTTGCAGCATTAAGATAGATTAATAAAGTTTTGGTATTGCTATATTTTGCGAACTATGTACTTAAGTCGTCCTCGCACTTTCCATTTGATTAGTTACAATAAATAACTTAACTAAGATATTTTTAACTAAATTTATTTTTATCTGGTCATTCAGGCGAATGCTCTTTTATCTACTACATTCGATATAGTATATTATATAGTAATAGGTTGTTACTGTTTATAAAAGAACCCTTTGCAACCCAAAATAATATATTGATCACTAAATTTATATCCATTATTATCACGCAATGAACTTCTAACAAATACATAGGCTGTACATAAGGTACAAAAAAACATTGAAATAATAAAATTGCTTACTATAATCCTTAATAGCTTATTATTAATGCACAAGTATTTACATTTATAAGTCCACAAAGTTCGAGGGAAACAAAATCAATTGTAAAATAATGAAGACAGCCTTTAATAAAAGTATAAATAATTTTTTTAATTTGCCAAAGCTTTATTAATAGATATATACTTCTTCAATGTTAAATTAGTTCAGATTTTGCTTTAAAACTCAGGTAATCAGGTTTCCATTGATATATAAGCTGAGGTAAAGAGCAACAAATCTGTGATCTGGGTTTATCGGAAGACCGTAAATCACTATTCATTAGCACATTACCATCTTAATTTATTCCTCATAACTGTAGGATAAATTCATATACATTTTAAGTTTCCTTATTTGCTGAACAATTGATTTTTATTTGATTTCTATGTTTTCTCCTTCTAAACACGTTTTTTTAACTTATATGAATTAATTAATTAATTTAAAACGAACTTACATTATAACGAAGAATGAGCTAATGATAGAATGCTCTATTCGGACTTACCTGTAAAATAATTATAATAACATTTAAATTAAAAAAAGTCATAAAAACAATTAAATTAACATTAAGTTACACATTACAATTATACATCGCTTTAAAATTTTATAATTATTCCTTACTTTTATAAGATTTGTAACTATTAATTTTTTTTAAGTTATTGGTATTTAATATTTTATAAATAATAAAATTATCTTTGTCCAATTATACAATAAATACATTAAAAAGAATATAAAGAGTCTGATATACTTATCTGCTATATTTGTAATCAGCGAATTATTAATGCATCAAATAGTGTCTCGATTAATTTTTATTAGCAATAAACATAGTTAATATTTTCAATACTATTGATATCAGTAACAACATGCAAATTTCTGAATAATTTAATTTTATTATATTTTATAAAAATATGAAAAATATATGAACCAGACTATATACACGAACAACTTATAGCAATTATTTCTGTAAATCATTCATTACTGCCTAATCTATGTAACTCTCCGAGTGTATCGATTAGTATAGATTAATTAACAATACTTACTAGATACATACTGTTCATAATCATTTTTTAATATCAATATAATAAGAAAAATAACTTAAGTAGATATCGTAACAAATATATATAAGATAACATTATTTTAAAAGAAATATAATATCGAATTTCAAATTATTAAATTAAATGTAAATTTTGATGATAATAAAAATAATAAATTTTTTATTCGATACAGCCTTACTTATTTCATTTAATTCTTTTAACTCTATAATGGATAAAGGTTATAGCATAATATTATAATATTATATAACTTATATAATATAATTATATTAAATAAAAATTATATTATAATTATAAAATTATATTATAATAGTTTTAAAAAATTAGTTTGATAATACAAATTCTCATTTTACCTTAAAATTTATATTATTTAAATCCTTTATTATTATTTTCTTCTCTCTCTACCTATCTATCTTTCTCCATATCTTATTTTATTTTCACTCTTTATTATATAATAATGTCCATATACAATAGTAAACTCTTTATGTATAAGAAACTAAAAATAGTTTAAATTTTAAATTCAGTTTATACGACAATATTATAAACTTTAACAAAAATGATTTATTAAAGTAGATATTAAAAATTATTAATAATTAACGAGAAATTAAATTAAATCACAGAAAAATTAAAAAAAATTAAATTAAATTGCTGGAAAATTTAACGAAAAATTTTCTTTGAAAATTGATATCTTTGGTATCAAATAAAAAATTGAAAACTTAAACATGATTTTAATTTTTAATGGATATATGAATAAATATTCTTTTATATGTAAAAAGTATAATTTCAATATCTTGACAACGAATAAACTACATCGTGTCGAGATGTTGAATGTCTCTTTTTACTCACGGCCCCATGCAGGCTAACATAATGCTGAGAACATCATATGCAGGTAGGATTAAGTTGTATCTTGTTCCCTTCTAAGTTTAGAAGATGATGACCCCCTTCCCTGATTTGCTTGCTCACCCCATACTTGTGTAAGTACACGGATTTCGACCGAGGGGCGGTTCATTGGACAAGGCATGCGCGTGTTTTAAATGTACAAAAGTGTCCCATACTCAACGGTATTGTCGCCAACTAGGGATATACATAGGTACATACGAATATCCGTAGGGAGAGAATTGAAAAAAACTAAAGGAAAATCCCTTCTGGCAATGTCGATGGCACAATAATGGGGACAGATTATAATCTTGTCTACCCCCTAGGGACGGACCGCACTGTCACTGCGAGTGCGTGCTCTATTGCTCTTCGTATCTTGTCAGGGGCGCTGATTTAGTCTTTCTCCGTCTATATTGGGCATGCTGGGCACATCATATACGACCTAATTAAGTACAGATAATAGATCCGACAGTTGGTCACATTGTCCAAATTTCTCTCTCACGTTCGTTCTAATTTGCAATCCGAACGATTGCATTCCTTGCACATCCACTCATGTACAGATTCATTGCTATTTGTACTTCCGCCGTTGTTCTTCTTTGAGCATCTTTTGAATTTCTTTTCGTTGCTTTTGTTTTAACGGCTTCTGTCTTAACGGCCTGTCCTGTCTAAAACCGCAGAAAATTTGTTGTTATATTCCTTCAACAATCCCCAAATAACCTTTCTAGTCTTTAATAATATTTGTAAATACTGAAAAATAAATTTTTAATATTATCTTTATTGAAAATTCAAAGGAGACATTCGATTACATTGTACTTTAAATTCACAAACATTTATAACTTAATACTACTAAACAGTATCACCATAGTTAATATCCTTATTTCACAAAAAATAGAAATAAAATAAACGATACTTTTTCCATAAAACAAACTGTTCAAATTTTAATAAACTCTCAAATACATCGTAAAAAATCATTAAATTAATTAGTTCATATTCACATCTATTCATAGTTTTTACAATATATTAAGTTTTTATTTTTCTAATTTTTCTAACTAGTTAAGATTATTCATTATCAGATATGACAAATTTAAATTGAAAGTTTTGAAATTTTATTTTTCTTCAAGTTCATATGTTTATTGATATTAATATTTCTTATCAACTTAATATGATTAATATAGAATATTGAAATTGAAACTCATAGAAAATAAAAATCTTAACCCTTCTAACCAGCTTTAATTTAAAGCTGTGTGTTTACACTATTAATTTTTTATTTCAATTTATGTATACTTTTCCACGAATTATTACTATTACATATTATATTGTAAGTAAAAAAAGAAATAGATGCAAGAACAGTACGAAGTAGAACATATTATGTGCGCAGACGTGAAGATGAAAAGAGGGAAAAAGAAGAAGTGGAGAGAAGTAAAGGCAATGTAAAGCTTTCAATAGCTGAAGGTGGAGTTGGAGGAACCTGGGGTTGGGATCGCCGAGGGGTGGGAGTTGGGTGGTTGGGCACGGAGGGCAGGAGTTTCCGGCTCGACGGAGCCAATTCAGAGACGGAATTTATCCTATCAATTTCTGCTTGGTGGAGTGGCAAAGAGCTCGGCTCGGGAGCGGCATTCACCGTTCGCTATATTAACGCTACGAGCTATAGTACCGTTGCACGACTTTCGTGTTAGAGAACTGACAGCATGTGTGTAAGACACACGGACGAGAACGACGGCGATGATAGGTCTAGGTTGAGCGAACCACGAATCTCCTCGATGCAGCTAGAAAAAGCGCAATGCTTTGTCAAGTGTCCACGTTTCCGCACAGCAACTCGACAACTGTACCTTTTCTTGGGCTACCGACACTGCTGCTCTTCCCTCTACTTATGCGAATGAAAGTACGTCGAATATTACACTCACTAGTCAGTTCAATTGGAAAACCAATTTTCAAATTCAACTAGAATAAAGTGGAAATAACTCCACATAGAACATCAGAACCATTCACAATCCATTATTTTCTGTTCATTCAATTTATGTATTAGGATTATGAACATTTTTAAATGCACTTGAACAATAGTCTAACCTAGGTAATTAGTAAAAATTTTATTTATATCAGACACAATTATTTAAGTGTTATTTATTATTTTTATGTAATTATAAAGTTAATCTTTATAAATTTAATAATTATTTATAATTTATTAAATATTAGTCAAATGAATTATAATCTTAATATAGTAAATAAATCCAATCGTTTGATGAGAATTATTCATATCAATGATATTACGATTACGATATTACGATTTACTCTTTAATATGTTTCTATAAATTTTTTGTTTTGATAATGCAATCTAAAAGTTTGCAAATTTAAATATTCAACATAATTATTATCAATTGTATTTATTTTAATTTAAAATAATTATCAATACAATTTGTGTTCTTTTTAATAAACGAATGATTATAATTCAAATATACAATTATTTTATAGTATGAATTATTTAAATCATAATATTTTTGTTTCATTTTTAACGTTTGTTAAATATCTAATTAGTAAAATACAAATAGAAAACATTGCATAAATTACTTAATTATACTTTAAATACATTACAAGAAGTACTTGCAATTTTATTCAATTTTATTTAATTATACGGTTTTTTTTACTAATATTGATATCATATTGACAATTTCCAAAAGCACATATTTTATTTAAATATAATAAAATTTTATAAATTTATCGTAAAATGATTATGATTAAAATGAAATATTATATTTTATACTATATTAAATTATAAATGTTATAACCTTTCAATAAATGTTTTTGTGTAATTTTATAAAATTTAAAATATTTTTCATCAAAAAGAAATATGTGAATCCATTAAGCTTTTCTGCAATATAATATTGACATTTTATTTTATTTTTAGATAATATTCTAAATCATTATGCTACTATCTATATAAATAATTATTTTAATAACAATAATATAATCTTTACAATGAATAATTTTATGATCATATTTAAAAAACATTTATATAATAATGAAAAAGTAAGAATCTATTTATTATTGAAGATACTAAAATTATAATATTTTAAACAGACGTATTAAATGTAAAAATAAAGAAATAATTCGATATTTTAATTAATTAAAAATAATTAATAATTGAGGAATGATAATTGTGTAATATAATATGGAATTTATATGTACATATACATTTATCTTAAAAAATCGTTTATAAAATATTTCGCTTGTATTATAGTCTACTATTAAATAATAAATATAGCTTTATTACATATTTTTAAAAACGAAGTCGTACGAAATTATTCATTTTTAATTTTTAACAAATATTAATAAATATAATTACAACTCAATTTCTCGCCAGTGATAAACTAATTAAAATTAAATCCAACTCATTACATTAAATAGAGTTTCATCTTTTATATTTTTTTCAATTCTAATATATTTATTTACATAACCTTCAATATAAAATACACAATACAAATTTATTGCCCAATAATAATTATTAGATATTTATTATTTACTAAGCCGTTGTACAATTCAAATTTTTTTAAAAGGAATGTAAGTTTTTCTTATAATCATTCAAATTTTCGTGTTATCTCCAGAAAATATTCTTACTTTACTTTCTTTATTTACTTTTCTATTACGTATTTAATGAAGAAGTCTTGTATTGTGTTTTTTTTAATTGTTTTTTAAAAACGTTGCCCGTGATTTAATACATGATTGAATTGAAATCACTATAACGGAAGTTTATTAATCGCTATTTAGGTATAATTAAAACTTGACACGTTTATTAAAATATTTCTTATTAGAAATATGAGCAGGAATAAAAATAGATAAATCATTAAGATTATCAAATAATGAAATGATAAAACGAGAATTCAATCTTTAAATTCAAATAAATATGTTAATAATTCTTCGGATACAAATAATTGCTTTTTTATATGTGAAAATAATTAAAAGAAAATTGACAAAAATAAACAAATTCAAAAAATTCTTTTTTATTATTAAAAACATTTTCACTTTTCATTCTGCTCTTTTGATTAAATGAATTTTAAAATGTTATTCAACTTATTCTTAGATAATAAACTTCATTGCATTATCTGAAAATAGTTTGTGATAGTTTTCTTTCTTTAATGAAAAATGTATATGAATATATTATAGAAGCCTTAGATTTTTAATATACTACTAATTTAATGTGAGTTGCCATTATAGTAAAAAATGTACCTATTAACGTTTTATGAATTTCTACTAATTTTTTTATTTACGTAAAAGAGCCTATATTAATTAACACTAAAATTAAAAAAAAAGTTCTGATCATAGCATTTATTTAGTAAAATGATGTTTTTTATATTTTATTTGATTGTTTTATGGATTGAAATTGAAACTCGATTTATAAACAAGTTTTATAATTATCTTTTCCACTTGATTTATATCATGAAATTATTACATAATTTTACTTTACTTTTAAGATTAACAATTCACCACTGATTTATTCAATTTTCGTATATTAAACATGTGAAGTAATTCATTACTACGTATAGTAACATTTAACATTTTTTATAATTGTACTAATAATTAGAAAACTGTAAGGAAATGAAATATTCTAAAACTTCGCCGCTTAATGTTTTCGGATAACTTTTTAGAGAATCATTTACAAAATATTAACCAGTTATTAACCGTCTGATATATATTATTAATATATATTGACGACATTATTTGATGAGTATATATAATTTCGTTGTATTGTTTTAATAATTTATATCATTTTTAAGATTTTTTTACTGATCAGAACATTTAACTTACATACTTATGCTTGAAACGTTCGGGAACCAGGTTCGAATACTTATTGGAACAATAATAAAAACAATAATAATATTAATAAACAATAATATATATATATATATATATATATATATATATATATAACGAGGTAATATGCCATCATGTGTTAATTTACTTTGACACAATTTCTACATCATTCTTTTTATAAATACCAAATCTGAGTATGTAAGCTACTGTATATCTGATAAAATACTCCATTTATATTTGTGATTAGAATTTTTTAAATCTTATATATGACTTCGTTAATAATTTAATGCTCTAATATTGTCCTGTCTAAATTACTATTAATATGAAATTAACAACAATTCCTGTATCAAAAAATATTCTTATTATTTCCGAGCGATTCAAAATACATCTTCTTAGTTTTTCATGCAGAATTAAAATAAGAGCAACTCTTTGATACTGCACTAACAATAGGCACAGTAAATTATAATTCTAAACATATTCCTTATACCATGAGACAATTAGTTTTTTAATTTCTTTTAATAATCGTAATAAAACAATTAGAAGCTAAATTTTAATTTATTTTTTTTAATAAACATTTAAAGATTAATAAGATTAATTATTTTTTCGATTTTAATTTTAATTAAGATTTTAATAAGATTTTAATAAACATTAAATAAGAAAAATATTACCTCACCCTTAGTTACTATTTTTGTTACTTAACGAAGTTTCGCTAAATATTTACTACGAATAATAAGATAGAACATCGAATTAAATATGTATAAGTAAGAAATGGAAATTTAATGACTAAAAAAAATTAAAAAATTCTATTATTGTAGATGGCAACAAACGGTTTAATTAAGTAAAAGTCTAAAAAAAAAGAATAAAGGCCAAGAGGTACATCACTGCAATTTGGTATTCGGAACATAGTAGTAACGTAGTATACAAGCCGACCACCAGGGATATCAAGTAATCAAGAGCTTTACTCAACGCGGCACGCCGCACTCCCGAGCAAATTACTGGGAGTCAGTGAACACTTTGTTCTGTCAACAATCGACTTTTCAATCATAACCAACAGCTCTAGCTGTAGGGCACTGCAACCCAGGCCACGAGAGCGCACTTAAAATGAAAAAACGAACCCCAACCGAGCTATAGATATATTCATTTGTTTCTCGTAGACAGAAGATTTTTTCATGCGCACTTGTACTATACGCGCCAATAAATTCGAATATACTGAGAACGAAAGGAAGCAAATCGCCAGACTTGAAGTGCCTAGTTCACTATATGCATACTTTGGAACAATTGTAAACGATGATCAGGAAGGCTGATATCGTTGTAACTATTCAAAACTCAAATCTCGAGTAAAGTCGAAGGATTCGAAAATTATGACTCAGCTGGTTTCCATATATTCCTATATCCTTTCTAAAATACATATACGCCTATATATCTTTATTCTCGTTTCCTTCCATTTAAATATATATATATATATTAGAACAATTCGAAAGAGGAAAGATTTCGTTGAATCTTCAATTTCAATATTGTAAATGGTTGTAAGAATCGCTCTTGACAAATAGTATCGGTAGCTTGCCTACCTTACTCACGATGGACTGATTAAAAACTACTGCTATAATAGGTACTAAAAGCCGTAAAAAAAACGTTATACTGTAATCACGATATCAAATTGAATATTGTTTTATTACCAGGAGTATACATTCTCTCAACCTGTATATTTTGGTTGATTACAAAAAAAAAGTATTTATTTACGATCGTCAAATTTTTATTTAAAAAATTTTATTACAAATTACATTTTATTAAATTAATCATAATATAAATATTTTATATGTACTTTATATGCAGTATACTTTAAGTCGTTCTTAAAATAAATTTAAGTTTACTTTTTAGTATAGATTTTGAATCGTCATTTTTCTAATTTCTAAATCTTTAATCAAATTTCATATATTTCTAATTGACATAAAAAATTATTATTTCTTATTTTATTATGCATTTTATTCTCTGTTTTATATTTTAATTGCTTTGCTTAATCATAAAATCTAAAACTAGATAAGACATTAAACATAAAATCAGACATTCTGCTACGTTAATTAACTTTAAATGCGGCTTGAAATAAGGATTTATAGTAAATAAACAATAAAAATAATTGCATTTCTAAAAGAAAGTTTCTTATAGCTTTTTGTTTTGCTTATATTACTTTGAATCTGTAATTATCTAATAAAATTAAATTGCAATTAAAAAATCATTTCACAAAATTTAATGCATGCCTAATTTTACAAACAGGCATTAATTTAAGATTAATTCAAATACAATAATATATATCATATAATTATATTAACGATTTCTGAAATTATCATTTTTATATATAATTTTTATCCGAGTATTATCTTATAGGTTCTACAATTTTTACAAACCAGAGGATCAACAATTTAAGCTGGGAGTACGATTATTTTATTTTACAATTTTATTTTTTGTATTTTAAATTATGTTTGTTATAATTACGTACAAACAATATTTATGTTACCAAAAGTAATTGTAAAGATTTTAAACTAAAAATGTATATAAAATATATTGTACATGTCTTAGTAATTCAATTAATTGTTATAATAAATAGTAAAGAAATTTAAAAAGTCAACCAAAAGAGTTTAACCTTGTAAAATCTATTTGCTTATTTCGATGAAAATCTTAATAGGTCAGTCAAACAACGATCATGAAGTTACTAGTAAGTGCGAAGCTTTCTTCAATTCATTGTAGAATCGTTTGCTCTCACTCTGAAATGGAAATCCATTATACAATTATTACAACTTCGTCAAATATTGCCCTAGTACTATCGCTACTAGTAGCCTTTATATTTTATAATTTCCTTACTTCTCTTTCTTCGGTTTGTCTCGATTTTTGACCTTCAACCGTCTACCTATTTATACCATAACATTTCATTATTTATCACTAACTTTTCTTTTGCATGGCAAGCTTTCTGAGCATATATCATATAAATATACAACTTTCTTTGTCAATTTGTTTGCCTGATAATCTGTACATCAATTTTATCTTATTTAATAAATATTTAATAAATACATAGAATTAGTCAATTTTAAGTTTAAGAAATGTAAACCTAATTCTATAATTCTAATAACAATATATTAAAACAAGTACGCAACAATTATACAATTTGCAATTGAAAATCACATTTAATAATATTTAATTATTCAATTAGATAATTCCATTACTAATTACTTATAATACCCTTTATTACTTATTAAAATATTTTTTATCTTAATCTTTACTGACTAAATTATAATTAATCTGAAAAGTTATTGTTAATTTAAAATATATCCGATTTTGATATTGCAACAATAATGATTATTTAAAGATTTATTTTAAAATTTATTTAAATTATTTAAATGAAATTTTAATTTAAAATAACAATTAGTGATTATAGCAATTGCCGTTTATTTAAAATAAATTAAATTTTTGATTATATACCAATAATAAAAAACAAAATATTATACGACATACTAAACATATTTTCAAAGCAACAAATGTGATCAAATGTGAACAAATGAATAATAACTTTGCCTGCTTTAAATTAAAAATTATCTTGCTTTTATAAGCAAGTAAAATATTATTTATTATTAAATAGTCTAAAAATTATACTACCTAACGATATAGAGACTATTTAACGGATATTGTAAAAAGTTCTAAATTTTCTAAATTTCTCTACGTCGAGTTCGACGTTCATCATTATATACAGAGCTCTAGAAAGGCAGTGCATGGAAGTCCTAAATATTTATGCGGCAATGTATATACGGAACACGTTTGTGTTGGCGTTACGCCCTACCCCATTCGTTCGAACATCAAAGAACTCAAAACTTCAAAATGATTGTATGTGTGAATCATGCCAAGTGGTATAAAACAAGTAGTCAACCAAGGTCCTGTGTCTTACTCGTGCGCTACATATTCTTACTAGTTTCATTAAAATAAATTCGAAACTCTTCCTGCTATCTTTCATTTGTCTTAAAAAGTTCTCAATGAATATCTTTATCTTTTATCTTCCTTTAAGTATAATTTTAACAGGTATTCGAATTAAATATAACCATACTTTTTATTTAGTTAGCAATTTAGATGTCAATTAACAATGACAATTCTTCTAGCTATCTTGAATAAATATATCGTATTCAAATAATATATATTATCTCAATCAATTTAATTATATAATGTTTATAAATTAAATAAAAGATTTACGAAAATAAAAGTTATATAGATAAAATTTTCACATGTAATTCCAACGACTTTCGTTGGAATCAGAAAATACAAATTGTGTACCTAGAACAAACAAACTGTGTAAGCAGGACGCTTAGAGAAGTCTACGGTAACCGGTGAAACGTTAAAACAAACACCACATCGACACACGCAGCGACACGCCGAATGAACCTGCATACTTCAACAACGAAGAGGGTGACACAACGTAGCTTAAGACATATCCTTTTTCGCATCACTGCCGCAAGCAGAAAGGAGGAAGGATCTAATTTTGCTTTTGCGCGTCATCGAATCCTAATGCTCACAGAAAGATCCTGTTGCTCTGCTTGAATGGACGAATACTTGAATGTTGTCCTCTGAGACTGAACAAATATATATATATATATATATATATATATATATAAATAAATATAACTTTTTACAATAACTTTCTATGCATATCGTGTTTAATTACATAACTTATAACTTTGATAGTTTACATTATTACTAATTTATTAATTTTTTTTTAATTTAGCATATTTTTTACTATTAAAAAATATATTATAATAAAAAAGGCTGATCTGTAAAAAAGGAAATGATGCATAATAGAAATAAACGTGATACACTGGTCTCATAAGACCATTTTACCTGTTATAAAACCACAATAGGTATTACTGAAAAGATTCTTGTAGAATGGCTGACAATGTTATTGCGATCCCGATTCGGGATAAATCTGTTATCACGCTTAGCTAAGCGGCTGGACAATACAACCCGAGAACTGGCGCTCAAGCACTTTAGCGATTCAGCAAAGTCCAAATATTTACTCGTGACGCGCGATCATATTAATCTGGAAAAGGGATACGGAGACCACTATACAAAAGAGATGACGACAATGAGGAAAGGACGAACACGCAAAAGTTGAACAGGAACTTCTTTATTATGTGAATCTCCTCACTATTTCTCTACATCTTTATCGATCATCAAAGTATTGTATCTCAATAAAGACTCTATATCCTTCAAATACACATTCACAAAAACGATTAAAATTTTTTTTTACAGTATGAGGCTACCTATTAGCATAAACTAAATTGAATTCTGCTTTTATATTTAGACGAGGCAAAATTAGATTAATCTTTTCTTAGATCATTAATTTCTTATGTATATACATAGAATTTTTTCATGCTACTTTAACCTTGATTTAATTTAAGAAGTTCTATGTATATACATCAAGAAATTAAATAATGTAAGAAAAGATTATTAATTTAGTTATATATAAGAACTTTTTCACACTACTTACACCTTGATATAACCTAATAATAAATAATTACTTTTTTATTCTTATATTCACTATAATCATACAAAGTTCAAGCTCAAATGTAATTATAGGTATTAAAAATAATTTTATTAAATTTTGATTTTTGTTGAAAACGATTTCAAAATTTTTTTTTTTATATTTACTATTATTACATTTTAAGTACGATTCTATCAATAAAGTATTTATATTTTTATATGTTTAAATTTAAGTTTACAAGGTTATAAATAGTTCAATTACAAATTATACTTGTACTTCTGTATATATTTATTTCTAAGTTCAAAACTATATCAATGATAAATCAATTTATAAATTCTCTTTTTAATTTATTTAATCAAAAATATTTCAAATTATAGAAACGTGATAAAAACATTTCTCGTAAAAGCCAAAGAGAAGTAAAAAACAAATTATTCTACTATGTTAAACAACTATGTATTCATGATAATCAAAATCATACGCTTGATAAATTATAATTCTCATAAAATTAGTTCTTTATCTCAATATCTAATATAAAATCATTTGATTATTTTCTTCAGAAATCAATTATCTAATAATGTTCATCTTCAAACATATTTCTTTAAAAGAATTTTCAAAAAGTAAACAGGAAATATGCTTTGATCCAGTTTATTGAAATGTTCCAATTGTATTATTCATTAAATTTTGTAAATATTAAATTTGATATAGAAAAAATATTTATTGAAAAAATAAAATATAATACATTGATTTATATATATGTTCTTTTTACTAGATAACAATTTAAATTATAAAAACAGTTTACTATATTTATACTATATATATATACTATATATACTATAGTTTATTATAAAAACAAACATACAAATTTTTACGTTTCAGAATTTCTTCTTTTACTATATAATCTATCATATCGATTTTACCATAATGACTAATTCTAATTTTAAAATATTTTTGTTAACTGTTGTTAGACGATGTATGTATAACTATAACAACAGTGCTTATATTAAAAGAAAATATTAATTTTATATTAACAGATACTATTTAATATTTAACTTTGTTTACGTATTAAAATAATTATAAATAAATGTTGATGTATTTATAACTTAGGAAATTATAATTTTTAATTTGTAACATAATATAATAGTAAATACATTACATTTTCTTATATATTAACAATAATATAGACAAATTATTACTGAATTAACGCAAAAAATAAGAAGACAAAAAGCAAAAGATTAAAAAGATCGATAACTTTTAAAGTACTTGAACTCAATATAGTCTTTCGTAGTTCTAAAGTAAAGCATATATAAGTAAAGCAATATTTTATTGTGTGAATTTGACAAATGTAATGAACCAGCAAATGCATTATTATTTACTAACTAAAATATGACATTACCTTCTTGTATTTCTTATAAATTCAAGGTGAAGTTTTACTAAATAGACTAATATTAAATGTACATAAGTATTTAGAGATTTAAAATTTTTATTTTAATTTTTATTTATAACAAAGGAATTAAAATTTTTATTAATAATTATTTTGATAATATTAAAAAAAAACTGAAATTTTTATTCAATTTTATTAGATTAAAACATATTGAAAAATCTTTAGATATTTAAAAATGATTATTAAATTTATAAACTTACGAATAACATCCCTTTCGATAAAAAAGAATTCTTTTTTGAATTTTTATTTAAATGCTTAAAAATAATTATTTTATCAAGGTATTATAAAATAATTCGATTTTAAAAATATTCACAAGTATTACAAAATCAGTTAAAAAATTTTTGTTATGCAGCATGTTTGATAGGAAAAATAAAAAAAAAATTCAATTTTTTAATATATCTAAATTGTAATTTTATTGTGTAAAATTATTAATATATAATATGAATTCTACTCAAAATTTAATGTAGGAATGTAAAGCAATAAAAGTTCTATCAATAGAAAATATTACAAAAAATGAGAAATATAGAGTTCATAAAAATTAAATAAAAAAAAAATAAATGATCATTCTAAAAGTAGTTTTTTAAAGAGTTGTTTGAAACACGCTATTATTTAGATTTTCTAATTTCCTCTTATGTCTTTTATTGATAAACACATCAGCTTTAACTTTTCTTTTTATAACTTTGATTAATTAAATAGTGAAAGAAGATTTACTTTTTATAATGTCGTCTACTTGCAAAATAATATTTGTATATTTTGTATAAAAATGGGCATATCGTAATTCCAAATATTTTGCTTTGGTTTTTACATACCACAAATTATAATTAAATAGGTATTTGTAAAAGATATTTACAATAGGCTAATTTGTAAAGAAATATATATAGTAGTAAGAAAGTAAAAAAATATTGAAAACATTGCGGTAAATGTTAAAAATATATATAATAATCAATGATATTTATATTACTATATTATATAGATTATGAAATAAGTTCTGATGATACAGGTGAATTATTATAATTAGTATTGATATCCAAATACGCAATTTCGACATGTTGATTTATAAAAATAAAAAGATGTATACAATAAATAAAATGATCTTAAAAGCAAAAAGAATCGTATGAAATTGACGTAGATGTTGCAGATATTTTAATGTAAGAATTCCAAAAAAGTTCGTGGTATTTTGATAACTTTAGAAATTCATACATTAGCAAATATTTTTCTAAAGAAAATTGGTATCTGGTTAATATTAGAATACTATAATAAATTCATATAACTTTCAATTTCTTATAGCATGTACAAGTGCAAGATGATGTCAATACCTTTACACAGCCATTACAAAATAATTTGTTTGCCTAATTTCTATATTAATATTAAATCATATGCAATTAATCGAATCATAAAACTCATTTTATAATTATTTTTACTAAAAAATTTTACTGAAAGGTAAAAGAAAATACATGTTTAAATAAAAAAAGATTTTTTAAATTTACTTAAATAATAATTTACAAATTAAAAGTAAGTATTAATAAAATAAACATTATTTATTAAAATAATTATTATAAACATACACAAAAATTATATGTGAATCTAATTTGTTAAATGATATTAAATGAAGTTTTTATATTGTGATAAATATGAATAATTTTTCGGCCAAAATTTCAGTTACATACAAATGACACATTAATGAATAATTATTTTTAATGAAAATACTTGAAGATTGAAAAAAGTTTCATGAGTTAATATACTGTAGTTGATTGCTACTTTCAAAAATTTAACAATAAAAAAATTTTCTACGCGTAAAAAATTTTTTTTTTAGAATATTGATTTATACAAAATGTATCATATCAATAACGAGGCAACTATGCAAGAACTTTTAATAGTTATACAAAAGGTGAAGCAATGGCACTATTCGTCTAAAATAAGAAAGGTTGGAATCTAATAAATGAAAAAGCATAAAAGCGAAAATTAGCATAATAAAATGATCATTATTCTTATTGTAAGCTTCAGATAAAGTATTAAACTAATTATCAAAAATTCATATTTATAAATAAATTTTAAAATAATATACATTGTATATTGCTTTGGTTTTCTTTAATGCTATTCTATAAACATGTTTCTAATTTAATATATTTTTTATTTAGCTTTTTATAATTAAAATAAATACCGATTATTCCACGACTATTTTTTCTTATAGTTTTTAGAATGTAGAAGTTATTTAAAGATAAAATTTATTGTAAAATTAATGACGCCATGCACGAAGAGTTTTTAAATTTATACCCGCCATGAATCAATCTGGATGCCCGAATGGAGAAGAACCTGAGCTGTCCGTCATAAGCGCAGGCGGAATATTCGAAGAGATCAAATGTCAGCGCAGGTAGAATTAAGGTCCCAGAAATATCCCGGTGTCGAAGACTCGCAGTAGTAGATACCTCATAAAATTGGAAAGACGCGGATATTCCTGAAAGGAAATTTTCCAATTCAGCTCGCAACATTAAAGGAATTATCGACAATTCACTGGATGTGTTTAATTATTTCTTCCCGTCTTTTAGTATTTATAAGAATTATGTATATTTTATAAATATTTCATTATTATATCGTATCATCTGTATTTCTCTATATTATCAAAAATATAAAATTTTTACATTCTTTATTTGAATTATATACATTCCTGATATTGACAATTTTTATTTTAATACGTATTTTTACTAATACATTATATGCTAATTTATGATATTTTAAAATACTTTTTAATAACCTTTAATATATATATAAACAATCATTAACTATCATTTGGAATAATTAAGTGGGTTATATTGATTGGAATATATTTTGCCGTTACAGTTTTTATATTGCATTGAATTAAAAATTAACTTTTTAAAAACTGTCTATGCACAATTTGCATATACTTAAAAATATGGAAACATATATGAATTTGTTTGATAAAAAGTCTGAAAACAAGAGAGAAAAATAATAAAAATTCTATCCGAAAAATAGGTAGCAGTGAACTATCAAACTATAAAACGATAAAGAAGGTAGAATTATGAAGCAAAACTCTTATTTATAATGCTTCGTCTATATATAAGCTGGAAACATATTGGTCAGCAGAAACGAAATCCTCATAATGTCTTGTAGTAAAGCGATTGCTTATTCGCTTAAGCGAAATTGCATTACAACGCATCATTCGATAAAAACAAGACGGTGGGGAACGATAAATCAGTTAAATATTAACGAGTGTCAAAAAACGATATTCGAAGACAACAAAAATATACCAATTAACGTTTTTATCACAATTTTCTTCTGAAAATCTTTTTTTCTCATTCTGTGCCTTTTTTATTCGTTTCTTTAACCCTTTTTAACGATTTCTCATCCAATTTTATACATTTATACAATATACCTTTAAGCTTTCCGCAACATATTAACAAATATGTACAGTATGCATTATATTATAATATAATTATTCCATGAAAAATCGAGTTTACTGAGTTTAAAACTAATTAATAATAATACATATAATAGTATTAATTTATCATACTTCTATCCATTTTTAAAAAAGGTCGTAAGATTTATTTATTATGTTTTGCAATATGCATTAACTATTTTTAATTTTATTTCAGACAAAAATAAAATAAATTTATGATTATATATCATTCTGTAAAATAAAATTGAAAGCATCTATTTTTAATTTGGTTAAAAAACTAATATATTAGATTTTATATAATTGTTAATGTTTTTGTATACTACTGATTTATTCAATATATTATAAATAAGCTTATAACTAAGAAAAAATATCAAAACAAGTTAAGAAAAATGGCTATATTTTTTTATATAAATATGAAGTATCTATAAATTAACATTTTTAAAATGATTTTAATATATTTACATATATATGTATGTATGTATTTTTGTATGTATGTATTTTTACGATATATAATGTTAAAAAATTGATATAAATATTAAATTTGCTGTAAACATTATTAATATTTTTAATTCAATAAAATAAAAATAAAAATTATATCGAATACAAATATTAATAATATTATTGCAATAATATATTTATTTTCTTAACTAAATCGCTAACACTACGACGAATTATTAAAACGAAAATTGTTGGACCACATCTATTTCGTATACTAAAAAATTATGTTTACAATATATGGTTAAATTCATCTTTTCAAAGTGTGGTATTTTTAGACTCTAAAAAAATTACTCAAAAAAGTAACTTGATTTTGAGACACTAACTATAACTAAATAACTATAATACTAACTATAAAAAAAAGAAAATAAAGTAACGAAAGTCGTAAAAAAATATGTCAACTAGAAAGCCAAATAGAATAAAGAGTTAATAAAAAAAAATTTCAGGGTAAATATTCTAATTTATTTTAATATTCATTCATTCATATGCATAATTAAAACAACTATGATAGAAAAGACCATATATATAATCATTTATTGATATGATTGAATCAATTAGAATTAATCCTTTTATATTTTAAAAAGGCCAGTTACTTTTTATCTACAATTTAAGTTTCATGTATATTTTTTAAACAACTGGAATTGTTACAATTAAATTATAATAAAATTATGAAACAGTGAAACATTCTGATAATTTAATTATACATTATCTTTATTGTAAAAGCATATTAAGTAAATTAATTTTATTATATTAATAGATATTCTATTATAAATATTAGTATAGCTTTATCAAATCGTACTTTATACTATTTTTTGCCAAGTAATAAGTCATATTACGTATGCACACAAAAACTATATTTATACCGAAATATATATGCATAAATATTCATAAAAAACCCTTGATCATATTTAATTAACGCATTTCAGCGCATATAAAGATTTGTAAAAATTTTCAAGTCATCAAAAATATCGAAAAATTAAAAAAAAAATTTAGTACTCTCATCCCAAATATACAATTTTTTCATATCAAAATACATATTATATAGGATACATAGTATTGTAAAATAAGTCGTGTAATACAGATTTTATTTTTTATGTTGACAATAAAATTTAAAGAATTTAAAATATAATAAAAATAATTTAGAATCTATTGCACATAAAATATTTGTAAAATCATGTACAAACTTCAACAATAGTTGCAAGTATCTATATTTTTTAATACAAATGATATTAATTGTTAATAATGTTCCTCAATGTTTATTTGAGAAATAATGAGAAACAAAATGAGCAGTAGAAAAATGTTGACAACAAAAAGAAACAGTATATGCATTATTAAATTAAAATACTAATATATTCGAGTACTAAGCTCCTATAATTTCAACAAAATATTGACAAACTTTTTTTTATTTTTTCTATACGTTTTTGCTTTTTTATTCTATCTTTTAAACTTTTATATATAGAACATGAAGCTATATAGGTAAATTTTTTAATTTTCATACCGTTACTCAATTATACGTTATCTCATTTAGTGTAAAAATGTATTTTTTTCATCAATTTCATTTTTTAGTAAATTACTCAGTACTATATAATAATAAAAATACATTAAAGCAGAAAAAATCCAACTAATAAATATAAATTATTTTTAAACAGTTATTACTTTAAAATATTAACAAAAACAACAGTTGCAAATAATTTTATTCGTATCAAATATTAAACTGAATTCTTTCAGAAATTAAAATATAAGTTTTATGTAACGCTAATTTAGGTTATTTTGTTTAAATATTTGTTTATATACTAATACTAGATCATGCTTTTTAAATATTTTTCTGTATATATTCAAAAGCTGTAATTTGAAAAATGATTCTCATATTTACAATAGATCCTTTTGAAATTTTTCGATAAAGTAAACATTATTTGAAGTTGAAATGTTTATATTTATATATTTTCAATGAAAGATCTACCCAATTTTTTAAAGACGATATTATGAATGAAAGATAAGTATGGAATGTAATAGATATAGTTGTGTTATAACTAAGAGCAGCATGTACAATTTTATAGAACTCTGAAAACTAAGTTTGTAAAGACAATGAAGAGTTTCAAAGGCAAAAGAAAATAAGGAAGCGGTATAATATATTGTACAAACCATGACCGTAAACATTCTTTTTGAAAAAAGTAACATAAAACAAATGTATATTCATTCCAGCTTCAAGAAAAAGATAGTAGACAGTTTAATACAAAGCTTTCGACTCAATACAAGTTGTTCAGTCAGTCATACATAGTTCTGATAAAAATACGAATAAACCTAGAAATCACCAGCTATAATAGATGACTATGGCTTGCTCAATGATCACATTGATCTTTCATATTCTTAAACTATACAAATTACTTAAGTATAAATAATATTCAGCTATCAAGTTCGAATGGTTAATGAAGTGCACACATAGAAATAGAGCACTGATAACTATTTGTAATAAAATCACATTAAACCAATTATCAAAATCTACGATAAAATCTAATAATATTCTCGTGTTACAAAATATTAAAAATAATCTAAAAAAAAAAATGAATGATGTATATACATATATAGTATGTATAAGAAAATAATCACCAACTTGCAGTATGATGTATTAAAAATAATATACCTATATGATAAGATACTAAATGCCATTAAAGGTAAATGAATAAAGAAATTATTAATACTAAATAATATTCTAAAATAATAATAAATAAGAAAAATTTCCAATTGATACAAATACTAACAGATGCATACTAAGAAATCTTTAATGTACTAGAACGTTTAATTAAATTTAATTTACTATGAAGTTGATTACGTTTAAGTTTTTTTTCCGCTAAGTTTAATTTTATTAATAATAACATTATTAATATTATATATTATTTTGTATAACTATTTCCCTAAAGTCAATTTATTTTCAACACTTTAATATTAGTTTTTTTTTTTCCAAATAATTAAGAGTTAAATTTAATAATTTCAACATTGCAATTATAAAATCTACTGCCTAACTTTTTCATCAATACGTGTTAATTCAATGAAATTTACTATAATAGACTATAACCAATATAGTGTTAATATAATAGAAAAATGTAAATAAAAATTTATTAAATGTATAGAAAAATTATTTAAAATTTAGATAATTAATTTTTAATAGATTTTAATAAACTTTTTCACAGAATTTAGAATTTAGAATTTTAAGTATTTTAAAGAAATTTAAAATTGTATTGTAAAATTCTGGAGAAGGGAATAAAATGGCATAAAATCTTAAAAGTGAATAAATAAATGTATGAAATCTTCATATTTTATTAACTTGAATCGCTCGTCAATCTACAAGTAAATCAAAGATAAAACCGAAACGGATGAAAGAGAAAGGTAGAAATGATACGAAATTGAGTCCAGAAAATACGATGTCGCAAAACGTAGATGTATTGCACAAAGTCGCATTATTTATGGACAGATTGTGGCCTATTGATTCCGTAAAGAAAACGAATAGCATTTCTACATGCATATTGAGTGAAATAAAAACAGTTGTACAGAAAGAAACCAGCTTATCCATGAACTTACACATCGAAAAGAACATTAATAAAAGCTACTTTTTCTCTCAATAATAAAAAAATCGTAATTTTCTTTTTTCATTTATAAAAACTATACATCTCAATATTGCCACACTCACTTTCTTTATCGATTACTATCGAATTTTATCAAAAATCCTTTAAGAATTTTTTAATTACATACTTTAAATTGCGCTTTATTATAATTTAGAATGCAGTAAAAAAATAAATTTTGCAAATTAAATACAACGTATTAGTTTATTTTTCAAAACAAATGTAAAATATTTATTATTGCAATAAGGATTGTAAATAATGAGTAGATTTTAATTAGATAATTTATATCTGTTTTAAATTATTATGTTATATTTAAATATATAATTTAATTATATAATACAACTTATTTGAAAATGTAACAATATAAAACAAAAAAATAAATATTCTTTAAATTTTATTATAAAAAACAATCAATTTTGTTCTAATTATTTCTTATTCAAAGCAATAGTTATTGTAAAACTTACTGATTCAGTCATTATAATACGAAATATAATACATCATAATACGAAATAAAGTGAATTTAATTTTGAAATGAAGCATAAATTATAAAAGAATTAGAAAAATAAAATATTTTAGAAATATTAAATAACTTATCTTTTTAATAAGTAAAAATATTAAAAAGATTAAAGAATATTATTATTATTAATTATTATTATTATTAAATAATATTACTCTGTATTAATAATAGAATGAAGTATAATAATTAAAAAGTCTCAAATAAAAGTGGTTTCAAACAGTCCACTTCCAATCGTATGTGTATTAATTTACAATATGCATTAACACTAATATTCACACTCTTTCAAATATTAAAAATATAATGCAAATTTATGTTATATACTTTACTATTATAAATATAATTTTTATATTCCACTAAGAGTAAAATAAAAGAATAAAATTAGTATTTGGATTTTTAAAAATTAAATATATACCGAAAGTAGTGCGCAACTAATATATTCAATAATTTATGAACGTCTCTATTTCAATGTTTATTCAAAATAGAATTCAAATAAATCAAGGTTTCACATTTATGTTATTAAGAAAGAAAAATTTGATATTGATTAGAAAATAGTATATTTAAAAAAAAAAATTATTGAATAACCATATTTGGTTTTTCAATGTTTTACGTGCTTTTATATTATTTCAAAACTATTATTTAAACAAACCAACAATATAGGTTAAAAATCATTAATAAGAAATATGAATAATAATAAAATATAACAATGTTATAGTTCATTTCACTGCTAAAATAAACATTAATAAATAAACTAAAATGACTAGTCAAATAAATATATAAACAAATAATGTAAGCATAGACCTAATTAAGGAACGTTAAATGCCTCTTACTTCGTTAATTCAATCATTTTCCATTTTTTCACAAATTCTTATCAAATTTATTTTCAATTTTTTATTTGATCGATATCCAAGCTCTAAATCATTAATTATCCAGATATCACTATAAAAACGTGTAATACTTGTGTAACTACTTGAGACTTATATCGTCATTATATAAATTATTATTTATTTTGTAATTTTCATTATTCGTGATTATATAAATTATTATTTACTTTGTAATTTAACGTATAATTTATTTTAGCGACATTGTATTTACTATTTAAAAATAAATAATATTAAAGCGGTATTATAAAAACGAAGCATAGATAACATTCGCAGAATTGATGAAGCTAAAGTTCAAGACACTACCTAATTTATTAAACTATGATTTAAAATAAATTACTTGTTTACTTTTTTTATTTACATAAAAAAAATACGTTTAGAGATATTTATTACAATATACAAACATAAGTGATGATTTTCTTCTAAAATATTGCATACTCCCACTTTGCTAAACAACTACGCACATCTGCCCCTTAGTTATATTGGCAATGATCCAGTAATATTACTTGCTGAAAATCTCTTAAGGCTACGAACACATATGTCAAGTTCCGTATGAGACTTGGGTCAGAAATATTAACCGAACATTAACCTCATTCTTTGTCCTTTCTTTACATCACCTTATTTTTTTATCTTATGCTTCTTTTTCCATTCACGACGCTTTTTGCTTTTTATATACTTCAACTCTCGCCTTTGATTTACTTCTCGACCTCATCTCCTGCTTTGCTTTACTTTTAAATCTTTTATTCAGTTACCTATCGTTTTTCTTTATATTCATACCAAATACTTGTAATAGATTTTATTAATTATTCAATATTTTTCAATGTATGTAAATGTTTCATTCTATCTTAACACTCACGGAATAAACATTCGCAACCAATAGTACTACAGGGGTACTATTTTCGTACTGTAAAGAGCGAAGTAAAGTAAGATAATAAACGTGTATGTTCAAAAATTTGTTTTGATTCATCAAAAACTGTTACTATAGGTATTATCAATCGCTAAGATTTCACTAGCAATTACTTTCTATGCCTCCCGTCTCTTTATATCTACCTTCTACTTTAGCTCTTTTAATACACCGCTCTATCTCTTGTGTGAAGAGTCATTGTCTCGACCACAAGGGGTCCAAAAGAGGCTGTGCAGGGAAGTCGTAATTTCAGCCACTTTGACCACTGCCAGCCAAGGGCCAGAGTCGAGCCGGTAACCAATCGACCAACCGAGATAGAATAGGAAAAAAAAACGAACGAAAATAAATAAGAGAAACAAGCATGGAGATTGAGGTAAAGAAAAGGATAAAACCAAAGAAAAGTATAAAGCAAGGACGAATACTTGCTGAAAAAGAATTGTTTGTCGTCGTCTTAACCTTAATTCTTATGATTCAACAATGTTTATTTTGGACAAATGGATACTCCAATGTAATTATAAGAGAATAATAGTCTTCATATAACTTTGTGAGAGAGAGAATTAAAAAAAGAGCAATGAAAAATAGCTATCTAGAATTACGAACAATGCTATACAACCGATTATTTTCTACGTATCCATTATAAACAAAAATGTACTTGAGGTTACTGCGTTGTATATTAGTCTACCGAATTGGCTGCAATAAACGTTCTCAAGAGTTTCAAGCACCTGAAAATTGAGATTGAACTGAACGAAATGGAAACTGTAAGCAGAAGAAGAAAGAATCGATGCAATTATCGGAGACGAAGCAAAAACACGAAAAGTTTCTCCTTTGGATTCCTTCTCCTTTCAATAGCCACTTTAACAAGTTATCGAGTTCTTTGTCTTTCGTACTTATTTCAAAGTCCAATTAAATCGACAGTCAAGGACGAAGTCTGCATACACCGTTCATGTAGTAACATACACGTGACATTTTAGGTCGGTGGCGCGATGTTTCAACGACCACTCCCTTCTTCTGCTAAAATTTTCTCTTTTATTATTTCCTTCTCCTTTTCTTTTCTTCTTTCCCAATTTATCCAAATCAAAGAATACGCATGTATTACGTTTAAACGCACAATTTGTAATTAGTCATTGTATGTACCCATAAAAAACTGAATCTTTTATATCTTTCAACAATTAATTCAAATAAATAATAATTGAAAATAAGAGAACCAGAAAAAATACACATAGACGATTTTACCAATTAAACGAGCGCATATTCACATGTGCATAAACTATATAATAAATAAATACTTATTAAACAACTAGATAAGCATTACATTGATTAGATAAGATTACATCTACATACAAATATTTTTGTGTCATATTAAATATTCACTTGTATACTAATTTTATAAATAAATTTGTTGAAATCTCTAATAGAAAACTAATACTGAATTTATAAAACGATCCTTCAACAAATGTTCTGTGATTACGCTGTATCTGATTCTCAACCATTTTAGTATTCTATTAGATATTTCATATTTTTATCTTTCACAATAGTTGCAAAATCCGATTAAATCGGTAATTGATAACTTTTTTTTTCTTTTAAATAAAACATTAATTATGTATTATATTTGTGTTAAAAATAATTGCTATAAATAACTAAACATTATTATACGATCAAATATAAACAAGAAATATATATATATATATATATATATATAAATACTGCAGATTTCAATTTTTGATATTTATATATATGTTTCAGTAAAAATAAATTAATTTATTAATATATAATATTAAATATTGTATATAAAGTGGAACGTACGGATTATTCAAAAATATGATTAAAAATATGATTATATAGATCCAAATAAATTAATTTTTCATACGTCATCTCTATAACATATACATAAAAATATATAAAATAGAACGAATTATTAATTAAATCTATAATGAATATATAATGTTTCATGTTATTATTTATAAGTAGAACAAGTGTATAGTGCAATCAAATTATATAGTATGTAAATGAAATCAAAAGAATTTATTTTATTGAGGTATAGTTTGAAAATTCCATATACTTTATACAGATGTATATGAAAAATTATTGAAGTATCTTACGTAATTATAAAAATTTATAATGCAAATAATCTCTCTAAAACAAGAAAAAAATATAATCATACTTCATGAAAAGAATAAATTTTGATAAAAAAAGCTAAGGATACAATTAACGGCTGGAGAACTTCTGCATCTGCTTATGTGTATGTATGCGCGTGTGGGTTGCGTGCATAAAAGAAAGAGAGAAGAGTCGACGCGTGGTAGTTCGTTCAAGTGATTACGCTGTCGCTCGAGGCTTCTCTCACCTACACGCTGCGAATGCAGTCTTGGTTGGGCTAAAATGAATGCCGCCATCACTTCTGTCTTTTATTTTTGCCGCTTTAATCAGGTGTTAAATGCGAGCATCCTTAGTTCTCTCCGAAAAGTGATTTGAGTCCCCATCAAAGTGAGATCCCCGTTTCTACTCTAACTGAAAAACGGTAGTGCTCTTTTTTATTGACAGATCGACCATATAAATTTGATAGAAATAAAATAATTTGCATACCATATTTCTATGCAACGTGAATATTACTGAATAAATACAATCGTTTAGTAAATTATTCTTAATTTAATTTTTATTTTGATACTAAAGTTCTTAATGTCTAAATAATCTAAACATACATAATAAAATAAAAACTAATTAAACTTAACTATTAGAATAATAGAATTGGTTTTCTGTAACATACATTTTTTAATCCGCATTTCTCTGATATTTAATTATTTAGATATAACAATATAAAAATTAATAATTTTATAAGTTGAAAGAAAACTCGAAGGAAATTGTAAATTTAATACTATTTTTTAGTATGAGCATAATCATATATGATTAATAACCTAACGGTTCTGTAACAGGTATATTAGAAAATAATATGATAAAACTATTTAAATAAATTTAGCATCACATTTATATAAAAATACTTTATATAGTGTTTTTAAGAAATACAGAACAGTTTTAATAAATAAATAAATAAATATTGTCTTTTATAGCTAATCAAATAATTATCTATAAACACAAATTCATATATTTAAATGTTTGTAATAAAGCAATTACATACAATATGTAATAAATTTAACTTATTTCCATTTTTTAATTTTTGTAAAATAATAAAAATCAGCTTTCAGTAAACAATTTTTATTCAATACAAATTTTGTATTTATTACATTTTAGATTTTTGGAATAGTTTGCCCTTTTTAAATCATTTAAACTACTTAGAACCTGTTCTTATTATTAAAAAACAAATTCATCTTAATGTTGAATAAAATATATTACACCTAGAGTTGGTACGCTAATCGTTTATTTAGATAATTAAAAAACTTTATTATCGTAATTTCTCATAAAGTGAATTGTTTTAATATTTTACATAATATAAAATAATAAAAATAAAATAATACAAATATTTCTTTTAAGTTGCAGTGTAATCAGGTTCGATGGCAAAAAAAGAATTTTAAACATGAATGATTTTATCGATTTACAATCGAAATTTGTTTTCTATTATACACATGGGTGTATAATAAACACAAGTGATGCAAAAAAGTCATCAACCTTTTAAATATATACAAATTCAATATATAAATTTAAATATATAAAAAATATATAAAAAAGATAAAATATCAAAATTCAAATAAATATGTCTAACCAAAAAATAATATCTTAATTGAAAACATAATCAATGTAATAAGACTAGTAAAATTTAGTTATCTCATTTTTGCACAATTTAGCAGATCAGAAAGATAAAGAT
This sequence comes from Ceratosolen corneri, assembly GCA_030522565.1. Taxonomy (NCBI): domain Eukaryota; kingdom Metazoa; phylum Arthropoda; class Insecta; order Hymenoptera; family Agaonidae; genus Ceratosolen; species Ceratosolen corneri. Next base: position 57,297 of record JAPYYT010000507.1, read on the forward strand.
ATATTTATCACCCGAGGAGAGAAGACAAAAAAATCTTTACGATAATTTTGCAAATCGCTATGTTAAGAAAAAATTGAATTTATAAGTTCGCAGTGAAGTCAAAGGCTTATTTTTTTTTATTTTCTTAAATAAATGAAAAAATAAAAATGAATATACGAAGTAAAAAGTAAGTAAAGAAAAGAAGAAGAGTTTCTGAGATGAAATCTAAGTTATAAATGCTTTAAGTGGAAAGTGTGGGCAACGATCCTTTTTTGGTTAATGCCAAAAGTGTACGCAAGCAATTGCTTTGTTCATGGTGAGGTGTATGTGTATTTCTTCATACTCGTATACACATGTAGAAGGGGCAGCGGAGCGAAGTAGAAGGCATGACCTTTCACGTTCATCTGCATAGTGCAGTGTATGACGACAAAGAAATTGGTCGTCATGACGATGCGACGAAGATTCGTTCAAAGCATGAGAGAGAGAGAGAGAGAGAGAGAGAGAG
>JAPYYT010000508.1:0-69257 GCA_030522565.1 Ceratosolen corneri
TGGAGGGCCGCCGCGCGCGTATTTATTATCCAAGTTTCACTCCCGTGCAGGGGGGGGGGGACGGCCGATGCCGATGATTCTCTTCTCTTTTCACTCTCTCCTCTCTTTTCCCTGTTTCTTTTACTTTATCTTCTGCTCCGATGCGATGCCAGACTGTATAATTTTATGGTCCTCTCCTTTTAAAGGAGGATGTTGCGAAAATGTGCTGGTACTTCTTCTTCTTCTTCCTCCTCCTCCTCCTCCTCCTCTTCTGCTTTTTATTGCGATGTATTTATGCTTTCGTAATTTTAATGTTATTGCTCGATACAATTGAGCGGTGCGGGCCTAGGCTTCCGCCTATTGCCAACTTATGGCAAATATATTCACTTTGCCTTGTGTGTACTTAGTTAGAGTGAACGATCGATAGGGCGCGGGGAAGCGGGGTAGGGTGGGGAGTAGGCTTCGATCCCGTCTAATAATTACGCTGAGACTCGCGAGTCGCAGAGCAGACATTCGACAGATTCACGAAAATCGCATTAAATTTAAAATCTCAAACATCGCCGACACTGCAACGTATAATAAAAGTCTTTAATTATGAAATCCCCGTCATTGCTCGTACGTATGTAGGATGCCACGTTAATTGCCAATATAAATGTTAACCTTGTCAAACATCGTCGATTAAAGCTCTCAATACCGTACTTTCAAAACATATTTATGATTTTATCTCAACTCTTCAACTCAGCGGATGCTGCTCTGTGCTAATCAACCGAAGAAAGCTTCATTTATGTGAAAGAGCAACCGTGGCATAAAGCCGTTTCATCGAATTGAACGATTGAACGAGAAATGCATTTATAGATTTTTTGTCCTTGAAGCTAAAACGTATTTGTTATTTTTGGACATTGACGCACCGCGCAAAAGAAGCCTTATGGACCAATTCATTAGCCCTCCGTCTTAATCTCAATCTCTTCGGAACGAGTCTTCGACTTTAAATTTTTAAGTAATTCTCGGAATATCGCTGACTCGGTTAAAACTCCAATCCATCTTAATGTTGTTCCTTCTCCTTCGGATGACACATTTGTCAATAAAAATGCTTTCATCGTGTCAATGTATTTACAAATGCCTGCCAACAGAGCAATTATTTCTTTGTAATAATAAAAATTGGTCTTTCACGGCAAATAAATGTACGCGACATTCGATATAATATTGTCTTGATATCGAGACGACATTCTTACCGTAATTTTTATCGCTGGTTTGAAAATTTCTCTCGAGATTTCAATATTTATGTGCATAGATCCGCCATCTAAAATTCATATATTAATAATCAATATAAAGGGGCACGCTAAATATTGAAAATTTTTTAAATTTCTTGGAATTTGAAATTTCGCATTGATTATATAGTGTAATGTAACATGCATTTTTCATTAAAAAAAAATTTAATTTCTTCGGGAGATAAAATTTCGCTTTATGATTAAATTTGTTGAAAACCATATTTAAATCTTTTTTTTTTTTTTTTTTTTACACTATTCAATGACAAAATGTACACAATGAAATAATAATTTTAAAAATTAAATAAATTAACTGCGCTACTAATATATATTGCATTATATCAAATTTTTTATTCAATTAACGAGCCAATGATACAAAAATTTAATGCTCTTCTTCTATAATTTAATTCAACTGTGAATTATTAAATGACATTGTTAATAATCGACTTGAAAATAATAGTGAAAATGCTTTACCGATTTAACATTGTTTAAAAAATCATTTTTTCCAAAGGTATTTTTAATTATGTAACATTTAAAGTTATTGATACCAATGCACCTTAATAATTACAAGTCTAATTAAATATTAAATAACATAAGTTTTTACTCATTTTATAAATAAAACAATCTTCCTTCCTTTTATACGATACTTGGTGTCCCATTAGAAGCAAAATATTCATTTGCTTCACAACGAACATGCTATTTGAATATAATTGAAGTAATTTGATCAAATATCCACTTGGATATTGAATATTCGGATGATTCGCGAGAAAAAGAAGGCAGAAAGAAAATATGATTTTAATCAACGAATCGCAACAATTGACTTTATATTTTAATGCTTTTGTTATTTGAATTATTAGGCAGCTTATAAACTTTTGCCATCTTTGAGTATTTATTGACTATATTCAATATCTACCAATTATATTGAAAATATATTTTATCTGACAAAAGTCTTATGATATTATTAGTGAATACATTACATTCTCACTTATTGTAATGTCCGTAAATTAGAATTGAATTCATTTCAGAAAATGTTAATAAATTTAGAAAATATTTAGTTACGAACTTAATTATTATATATAATTTAGGCAACGCTAATCTATGATTTTTAGACATAATCGTAAATATAAATTGCATTGTATTGATTGTAGATTATTTTTGACACAAGACTTTGACTTGTTTTGCCAATATTGATGATCCATTTTTATTTAATATTTTATATTATTTAACTTTATTTATTATTCGAATATTACATCGGCGATTTGTCATTAGGCACATGTAATAGTTATCTTGTATACATCACTGCCTATACAATTACTTCACCCAACACTATGAACGAACGAGCTTTTATTACTAAATATACTGACTAATGACCAACATAATACTATGTGAAAAATTATTAATTAATCGATGTATAACAATGACAATTTTCAATAATAAAACATTCGCTGAGTCTGCACGATATATTAACACAACACAGCATTCTCAACAACTTTATATTTACACAAAAATTTAATAACAACTTTTTTACATAAATAATAAATAATTGACGGTTTTATATAAATAATCATGTAACATATGTTGCACGAGCAACAACAATAGATTTACGCTACTATTGACATTTTATGTCTCAATAAGGTATTGGGTATGTCGTATATAACTCGAATTTTTAAATTAAATCAATGTTTTACATTTAATTATATACGCGTATTAATAAATTGAGTTCACATGTACTTGAATAAAAAATATTATTGATCATGAAGCCTTAGGAAGCAGTACATTTATAGCGTGTGAAATAAGATTACGGAGGTGTACGTATTATGAAATGTCCTTGTTATCTGCAGATATTTATCGAAAAAATTATCAAATAATTCGTTGATTTATTAATTCAATATATATATATATTTTTTTAGTCGTAAAAGAAGAATTTTTTAAATCAACTTATAGTATACTAGATCGAACAATTCTCTCTATAGCACAATGATAATATATTATGTGACGAGAAATAAGCGATATATTGGCCATTGAATAATACCAGAAATTCTGTATTTCAATATACGAATGTACATTGTATAATATACAGTGAGTACTATTTAAACAAATAAATTATTTTAAATGTAATATTTCAGAATTATTCCTACCATAACTACCAAGATGACAAATAGCCCTAGAAGTAATAGAAAATTACCTATTTTTGATCATTGCACACGCGTGCGCATTTGGCAACACATGCACGCGCGCACGTGCACGCACACACTCTCGCCCGGCTATAAAATTGTTATATCATGCGAAATAAATATTTACAATTTGCGAAAGATACAGCTCGTATTGTTGCTAATCATTTCCACTTACATAATATTTAAGACATTTGGTATTGCATGCACTCAGACACTTTTCTTTTATTAGTGCTTTGAAATTTAAATAAATAGTCATGATATTTCGTATTTATCAATTTGGCAAAGATATGCATTACAGCCTTTCAAATCTGTTTGAATTATGATATGCAAATATGCTTTACGATATTAAGATATTAATGAAAGAATGTCATTATTGATAATTAATAATATTTGTTTTTTCATATTATTAGCGCACATATCGTGAGGCGAGTTTCGAGTATCTTTTTCATCGACTTACTATAATTTAATGATTATTTGTCAAACAAAAATCATTTATTCACATCTGTAGCTGCTAATGGGAGTACGTGAAACTTATTGTATAATTAATTACAAGCCTGCATATTTATGAAAATGAATAATCATAAAGTAATGCCGAATATATCTAATTAATTACGGCACCTCTTATTATTATTATTTACATATCACACACATGTGTGTGTGTGTGTGTATTATCAAGGTACTGCCTACTTAGTACAAATTATTAGATTTTTATCTTCAATATCATCCATTTGTGTTTATTATTGCGAGAATACATAATACACGTAAGGTAGTTTATTGCTTAAAAAATTTAAGAATATTAATTATGGCTATATTTGCACTACTTTTTAAAAATTATTTATTTAAATTAATTCGGCTTATATTCCACTGTTTTATCTTTACGTTATTTAACTTCACTAATTATTTAGTGTTTGCATTAACAAAGTATTCAAATTTTAGATTATTTAATTAGACTGTATTATACTTATGTAGTTGATGTTTATACTAATTTTGAACAAAGAATAATTAATTTTAAAATTATCTCACATCACATGATAGAAGTCTGAAATGGAAACTTTTTAGAATTAATGACTAATTGTCGTGAAATCGTTAGTACAGAGAATAGTAAGTAATATAAGTAAACATACAATTTAGTGCCAACGCATATGTATTTGTAATATATAATATTTATGTAAATAAATTAAATACATAAAATGAATTAAACGGGCAACTATTGAAAAAGTTATTGCATATGTACCCAAAAGAGCGAAATCGAAATGAGATTGAGAACTTCGTTTAAATAGCTATAAATACTCGATAAATATTCGCTTCGTGAATTCGAGTTTGTCTCATTTCTACAAAATAAGCAAAAAATTAAGCTTAAAAAATTAATATTTATATAAAAATATTGAAAACTATGAAAGACGAATTTTTTTTTTTTATTCTCTCTAAATTACTACAACACAAGCCATATCATTTTTATTATTATTAAATACGAGAGACTAATTATTTAATGTTTCAAATCATAATCTTCAGTAAGAGATGTCTATATGTTCAAAATTTAAAATAACCAATTTAAAATGTATTTAATGTATCTAAGCATAAATATTATGTAAGCATAAGACAACTTAAACAAAATCTCGTTCAACAAAATAATTGCCAAAATATACGATAATTTCGTACAAACTGACTATAAATTCAATTTTAACTTTAATTTGCTGATGAAATAGAATTATTCGTTACAATGAAAATCGAATAATTAAAAAATAAAATGAAATATTTTTAAATAGGCTTTGTATTATTATATTTGTGTTATCTACACCTATTATGAATTGATGTAAATTTTGCATATTATACAATGTAGATAATGTACACACGCACGCACACACACACACACGCACACAGGCGAGTCAAAGATAATCGATATTCTTATAAAACTTTTCTAGAAATAAATAAATTTCCTAATGAATAATTTTAACTGCCTATACATGTCAAATTATTGATAGCGACTTGTTCTGAGTTTTAATTATAATAATCAATTGTATGTTAATTATTTTTAAGTAATCTTTTGTGTATTCTGATCATACATGTGTTAAATTTAAAAAAAAAAAATAAATAATGCATTGAATAACATGGTAAAACAAATAGAAAAAAGTTATCATAATTTCAAAAAGTATTTATTGTCTTATCTCTTTCGGTAATATATTTTTACAAAACAATACAGAAGTGATCATTCTAATTGAAAAGCAGCTGCTATACTTTCATATAACAATTTCAATGGCAATTTTTAATTACTATTAAATTTCTTTTATAACTTCATTTTCAACACAATAAAGTCTACTACCGAGTTTTAACAATGAATTACTAAAATATTACCGCATTTATGTATTCAACTTTATGTGTGTATCGTAGCCGATTGTAAGTATTTGTACATAATTGTATTATATTTTGGTGTTGGTGGGAGCAAATAATATTAATATTACTGCGGGACTTAGCTCCATCCAGTAATTAATTTATAAGAAATTTTAAATTAGACCTCCTTCTTACCGACGATCGGTAATTCGTTCCTAAAATACTCCTACCAAGCATAACCGGCCTCTCTCTCTCTCTCTCTCAACTCCCAAGCACTCGAAGCGATCTAAAGAAATAACGTCCAGTTGGTCAGAGTACACGAGCACGCACTAATGGATACGTTGCGATAATTATTTTTCACTTATGTTTGCTGTATTTACATGGAACGTGCCGCTCCCTATGCGATTGCGATTTCGACGTCATGCGTATAACTGCTCTCGTTTTCGATTCTCGATGCCCTATTTACAACCTTGTACTGCTTGCGCTTTACTGGCTTGTTATTACCCAGTTAAACTAGTTAAAGTTACCTCGATTACAGATCTCAAACACTATAAGATTTATAAAGTCGCTGTTAATATTATCGATATACTACTCATTTGCCATTCCCGTGATAATAATTTTTACGTTTAATAAATTATTATCGTGTATGGATTTATTGAAATTTTATGATTGAATTCTTTTGAAAATAAAGTTAAAAAAAAAATAATACAATTCTACATTAAAGAATTCGCGAGTATTAATTAGCTTACTTGTTTTCATTAATTCAGAGTAACGACTAATTTGTTTGAATACTCCGACATTTAACTACATTTAATAGGCTGTTACGATTTTCATAGATTGAAAACATCTTTAAAATATTATCTGAAATGCATTGAAAATTCTTAAGAAAAAAAAACTGTTATATTTGTAAAAGAAAATAAAAATAAAAAAAAAAAATACATTTTCAATCTGAAAGTCGAAATTTATTTTGTCATATCTCTATATATATATATATATCTTCACGAACACAAAATTAATAATTTTTTTTTAAATATGGTATAGCATTTCTTTAACACGCGTTATAAATCATTTTTTAAACAGGAGTAAATCATGACATTAAAAAAGTAAATATATAAAATTCATTATCTTGTATAATACTTTAATAAAATGTACAGGTATTTTAATTTATCTAACATATTTCAAAAACAATAGTATATATATATACATATATATACATATACATATACATATAATTAATAATTAAACACTACGTAAGAAAAAATTAATTTTATTTATTTTTTCCATCAAACAAGCGCTCCTTCTTCTGAAGTAAAATCTTTATTTATAATATTTATCGATAAGAAAATTTTGTTATTAATTGCAAGATATTACAAAAAAAATTAAGTTCGTTTCAACAGACGAGATAATTTTTCAAAGGCATTCTCAAAAATACAATAATTTCGACAACTTTTTAAACTCTTAATATACACTCTTAATGTAATTCTTTTTTTATTTTTTTTTCCATATATATTCCCCTCTACGTATTTATCATCCCGTTCGTGAACTCACTTCGGTTTTTTCTTCTTCTTTTTTTTTTTGAGCAACACGCGTGTATCCGTGTGTGGTGTCTTCAACCTCGTTTTTGATATGCCTGAACATTATAATATTTCAGTATTTGCAGATCAATAGTAAACGACAGAGCTATAAGATGTCGTTTAGCACACGTGTGCGACCACAAGAGGTTGTTGACATTTTAAATTAATCAATTTTAAAACTTGCTAATTGAAAGTACGTAGTTTACAGGAAAAATCTGATATTTACCTTTTATATTGCATGTATATTTATCAACAGAGAATTCATGAATAGCTGAGGGAACACACTAATGAAATCCCTTGGTAAGATCAATTGGATTAATCTTACGAATACGAGTACGAAAATTGATAATCATTATGCGCCAAATATTTTGCGGCACTTTTACGGCTGCTAAACCATAGAAAATTGGCTATAACGTGACAAAACTCTCATATTTTTCTTTAGATTAATTTTCACGTAGCATCGTACACATATACTTTATCCATATACAATGACATACTCGAGAATACGTAATTGCAATTAATTGTAATATTTCACTCGATACGTCAATGTCTGCATTATCATTTAATACTTCCTATTGATCGTGAATTTTTCCATTGAAAAACTTTTGACATGTAACGTTTATCCCTTCGCTTCGATAAAATTATACTTCAATATATGTGTGCAACAATCTCGAAACATTTCGAACAAAATCAATAATACAACAATCCAATTAGTTATATCTCTCCAAGTATATCAATAATCCTAAAAAAAATACTTATAATTATGAACAATATTATTTCGAAACTTTGTATGAAAATTCTCAAGAGACTAAGTCCCCGGTTTAGATTAAAATAAATAGTCTTTATATGTAACCACATTGATAATTATATATATATATTTACACAATTCGATAAAAATCTATTTCAATAATTAATACTACTACTATTCTATTTACCCATACACTTTATACTTTATATTAAAATGGAATATGTATTTTTTCACTCTTTGTATTTCAGAACTTTTTTTTTAACCAAAGAGATTCTGTATTTATTTGTTGCTAATTTTCTGTAAATCCCGAAACATTAAGTATTAAAAGCTTTGCGTTATTTCGATTAAAAATATTTATTGTTCTTAGCTCACGAAGGGCATCTTGAATAAATAACTAATTCAATTGAAAATTAAAATTACTCGAAATATTAATTAATAATGTTGATTAATAATTTTGTTTTTTTGTTTTTTTTTGGCATATTAAAAATAATTAATAATCTAAATAAATTCAAAATTGTTGTTCAAATACAATGCTTATATAATATAAATGTAATATATAATTGTAATTGACAATCAATAGAATATTTGAACTTACGATTATAACTTATTGCAATGTGAAATATAAGATAACGCGTAACGATAAATATCTTCTCTAGTAAAAAAAAAAAAAAGAAAAAACAAACCTCTTATCTTTCGTAAATTAATTAGAATATTTTTTTTTATAAACAATTTTGTAAAAACTAAAAATTTAACTACAAAAAAAATTAATAATATGTTTCGGATGAATGGCAGTTAATTAGTGTGCTACCATTGCTTCCTTTTCCATTGAATTTTATTTAAAAATTAGGATATCTGTGTCAAAATAATATTTAGATATTATAATACACAAGTGCATATTTCATAATTTGTTCATTTAATAGAACGGCTTATTAAGAAATTAATGATAATTGAACATGTGAAAGAGGTTCTTTTCTTTTTTGTTTTTTGAAATCAAATTTACAATAATCGTGATTTATGTTATTTTTTAATGAAAAAAAATTGTTCTACCGAAATAAACTTGGAATATTTCTTGTCTGCAACGATACTCGCATGATTATTATGCGAAGAGATGTAAATTAGATTTTAAAGCAGGATTTTGCTCCAAGTTTTAGATTAACTTTGTCGACAAAATTCCTTAATAACACATAATAATACGTAGTAACAACAATAACAATAATAACAATAATGATAAAATAAAATTGAGGGAGCTTCATCATCTGTGTGCATATTTCTCGACAATTTCCGAAAGAAGTCTAAATGTTAACGCGTAACGAAATTATATCCACTTACTGTTGATGCTAATATATTGTAATTTTAAACATTGAGAGGAACAACATCGGAATATTGAAAAAGTTCGAAGTGGAAGGAATATTGTCGAAACGAGTAAACACGAGTTTCTTTACATACGGCCATTATAAACACAAGATTAGAAAATGCTGAAGCAGATGGATGGAATTTTATCTCTTTCCTGTGCCATTGTACTATTTCACATTGCCAGAGAGATTTGTCAATGAACCTCGTGGTAAGGGAAATAAGCATCCGAAGGGGCATTACTTAATAATATAGGCCGAGCGGAGCCATTATTTTCTGTTATTGCCGTGAAAATATAAATGTTGCCGAGACAAATTTATGATAATGCCCAGCACCACCATCAAGCCCCATTACAAACATCGCGCTGGACTTTATTGAAGATAAGCATTCGAATAAATCATCATTCGCGGGCAAATAAGAGCTATCGCGGCGAAAATAATTGGAAAATAAAAAGGGTGGGGTGGGGAGGAGGTAGGAGAGAGAGGAATGCCGGGGGCCAGGGAGAGACGAGGTGGGGGGGTGCGGGCGAAGTAAATATAAACACAGAAATGGGAAAGGAAATACTTCAATATGAATTTTAACGGTCGTGAGCGTGAGAGAACTGGTTAGAAAGGGAGAGAGAAAAAAAAGTGTAGGAAGACGCAAGTGAGGGAATGACTTCACGTGTACTCGACACGGCAGCAGTGGCAGCGCCGGAGCTCCGGCGAAACTTAACAAAACAATTTGTTCCAAAGCAAACAACGGCATCCGGTTTACTTGTGAATAAACAACATATTTATTTTTAGAGACTACGACTCTCGCGCAGACCTCGACTTGCTCTTACTTGCTCCCAATCTCCACGCCTCTCTCTCTCTCTCTCACTTGCTCGTTCATTTGGAGGAAGTTCGACAAGAAAATTTAAACATGTTTGCGTGCCCGGTATAACGTTTACAACGATGATCCAAAAAGATTTAAGTTTGACTTTCTGTTTTTTTTTTTGTTCTTTTTTCTTCTTCTTTTCTCTTTTATTGACTTATTTCTGTATTCTGAAATTTCAGTTTATTGATTCGGTCGCTCGATCTATTCCTCTCGTACTTTTGATATTTTGTTTTATTTTTAACACATTCACTATAATTCCATTATGATCTAAGAATTTCTCTACTTCTCCATTAATTAATCATATTTGTGAAAAATCATTGACGCTCCTTTTTCTTCGCTAAAACCTTTTTCTTTTCTTTTTTTGCTTTTAATCAGTATAATGCCTATATATGAGACCAACTGTAGTATGTAAACAAACTTAATATTCGGAAATAAATATAAAATATGGGATTTTATAATAAATCGATAGCATACACATAACAAGTGTAGCTCCGACGAACTCAAATAAGAGGTTTTAGTACTTGAGAACAAATGCGAAAATTCATCGCCACTTTGGCATTTGCCACTGAATTAATCGCGCCACAATAAATGCATGTTTTGAGAGTGGGAGAGGGACGCAAAAAGAGAACGAAATGCATCGCGCAAAGCGCCAAAAGCGTTTGGATGCGATTTTTCAGATAATAATCTCGCGAATGGGCGCAAACACGCGGGAAAGACAAACAGCGTCAAAAAAATCCGTCATCCCATACGTTTATACATTTCGCTGTTTAGTCGATTCATCAGCATCCCGACTTGAGAGAAATACTTGGCACGACACTCTTGTATACATTCACACACGGCTCTGTAAAAATATTTCCAAACGCCGACATCTTTACTCGGAGCCGCGCGACCTGTGTACGTGCGACGAGAATTCATTACGAGTTTATTCGATAATTTGCGTCTGTATGCCGAGAAAATTGGCCAATAAAAAAGTATGTAATATTCTTTGGCTTTGGAAAATCCGAGGTATGACGAAAACACCGAAAAGCAAATCAAGGCGCGCAACTATGAATCTACTTGTAATCATCACACCTGATAATCATATCGTCCGAGGAACTATTCTCTTGTATCGAGCAATTATTTTCGCCTAGCCAGTAAGTGTGTGCGTGTGTGTAATGGTGTCTGATTCCGTAAAGAGGGATCGCAGATAAAGAAGATTCGGAAGGAGCTGCAAAGGAAATCTTATTATCAGGTTGTCGTAAATGAAAATTGCTGCCAACATCATTGCCCATGGAATGCAATCGACTTAAATAATCAAGGGCAATTACGAGGAAGAGAAAGACGGGGGGAGGAAAAAGGGAAAGATGACATTGGCAAGGGAAGCGCACATTGGGAGAGATGCACGCAAGCTCTCAAGGAAGAGAACATTTTCAACGAGACATTTGTCGCCAAGAACCTCTTGCATAATTTATCTTATAGATTACAAATACTAACTGGCCAGCCCGAGCCTTCTCGGCATAAATAATTCAGCGAAGGCATCGCGATGACGCGGAGGATGACGGGGCATTTTATTAATTTGTTTGTACGCAAAGTGTAAATACTCGGGCGCAAATCTCCCGCTAGCAACAAGATGTTCTCCACCTCACTTCAGAGCGAGATCGAGAAGCCGAGAATCGGAGGTTGGCATTAGTGGCGGCGGCGAGCGATGACGTAATCGCGGTTAAGCGAGCACGTGTGTTGTATCTGGGTGTGCGCCGGCGTATGGAAGGAGTTGATTGTTTACCGAGGCGTTTGCGCCTCGTCCACTTTTGTCTGGAATACGTAAACCGCGCCGCCTAAGCTCCTCTCATCAAACACAGCGCCAAAGCATCGCGCCTCGCAATTGCGTATTTAGTCATTACCGATGTTTGTTTTATATAATTCGGCTCCGCGATGACTCATTGACATATTTTTTTTTTCTGCTCTATTGTGTGCCAACGTCTCTTTATGGATTCGGCCGTCTTCCATTCTAATAAACAGCGGCGAGAAAATGAGAGAGAAAAAATAGCGATTGCAGCATTGGCGGTGTGCAGCAGCTAAGAGACGATGTTTTCGGGATCAGCACACGTGAAATTGCCTTCCTGCATCCATTCCCATGCATAAGCATGATAGCTCGTGTTTTTTTTTCCCCTTTCATTATTCTATAGCTGACGATGAAGATTCGAGAGAGGCCAACTGTTGTTGTTGTTGTTTTTCCTCGAAATTGAGTTTTTATAAGAGATCATTGAGTATTTGAAACCTCGGCTCAAGCGATCGATAGCAATGCGAGACCATGTTTTTACTTATTCTTATTGTTTAGATTGTGTTCCGCTCGTGTGCTGCAGTCTTAATTGTAAATTAGCTCGTCAACTTATTACATTGATTAACTGAGAATTTAATTGCTTGATGTAATTTAAAACTGTTGCACACTGACGTTTTTTTTATCAGACCTACAGGTTGGGAGAATATTAACTAATTGGTTGAATTGCACATATATTCGTGTATATCTGTTGTTGGTAACAGAAAAAGAAATCAAATTTCATTGTGATGGTGATGGAAGATGACTATTTGTTAATGTAAGTGTAATGCTCGATGTATGAAGCTAATTGATCAAATAAATGCTTGGAATGCAGGAAACTTTAAGAAACGAGCCAAAAATTTGATTAATTTACCGGGAAAAAAAAAGAATCAAATAAATAGTATTAATATTGCGAATGCGCCCATTAAAGTGTAAAAGTATTGTGTATTTTGAAATTGAATTATCCCAAAGTATCAAGAAATAAGAGCATTTTCATTTTGCATGATTTTTAATTAAAATTCTGACAATGTTGTATTTGTAATTACATTTGGCATTACCTCGGAATGGTATTTATCTATTTAATGGCATTATTATTGGAAAATAAGCCTTACGTAATCATTAATTTGACATGGAACATATTTCGTGAAATAATAGTTGAAGAAATGAAAGTTTGATGTAAAATTTTTTTTCAATTTAAACTTTTATACAAAAGACGTTTCTTATCAAATATTAAAGAACCCCGGTCACTTGTCTTCTCCTTCTTCTTCATCATCATCATCATCATCATCTTCTTCTTCTTCTTCTACTTCTACTTCTTCTTTTTTTTCAGTTCAATAAATAGAATAAATATACTTTACCTTTATCTCCCAACAGATTTTAAAATAAATTTTTTAACCAAATTCTAACATAAATTTCAAATCTTCCGTCCTTATATGCTTAAATTTGTCGATATTATTTATTCAAACAGTAATTATTCTAGTAAAAAATATCTTATCTTATTTGTATTCTATTCTTTGGAAGGATAAATAGTTCTTGCAGAAAATAATGAGCGTCAGAGTTTCGTCAGTGTTGGCAGTATTGTAATTACGAAATTCTGAAGGCGAAATTATAATTTTTATGTGCGAAACCATTTAAACAAAATGCGATTCAAATTTACAAAACAAATACAAGTAGTATCTCTGAGCATATAGATAAATACTTAACGGCCGATCCTTTTAAATACGCCGTTTCATCAAATATTGTCGCTCATATTATCCGACCAAAGCCCAACCGAACTTTTCTCAATTTCCACCGCCTCGCCCACCTCTTACTCGAGTGACTATCATTGGAGTGAATCCATCCCCTCTCCACTCCTCTATCCCAACCTTGACGAACTCTCGCCTACCAATACAACCGATACAAGTCGCCTTCACTCCAGCAAAACTCCCTTCCTCTCTCCCTCCCTTCGTCTCTCACAATATTCATTTAACAATTTCTCGCTCGTCAGTAGCAAACCCCTCTCTCCCTTCTTAATCGCCAACTTTTTTGCTACTACGTTTACTACTTCTACCCCAATTGCAACTAACCAATTCGCATCGGCCGCCCACGCGACACAACAACAATTAGCCAAACAAGGCCAATGCAAGCCGGTGCACAATCCCCGGCACCCTAAGGGCTACGAGTGCTCGAGAGGATTTCCAAAGCCTCGCTCAGCACAGCCCAATCCCAGTGATAAGATAAGCTGGTAAAATGCACGGCGCACGCGCACCGATTTCTTGCTTTATTGCTGTGTATCTTGGCATCTTTATCTCTTGCGTTTCACGGCTCGTCCGAAGCCACGGCGGCGGCGGCGGTTGCGTCCCCCGGGTATTTATAGCCGAATTCGATAGTCCGACCACTTGCCAATTATCGCTTTTCCGAACCGGCCGCAACGTGCGCCTCTTCCCTTTTCTTGCACTCGCCGCTCCTCCGCGTTATTTCACCCGACGACCCACTTACTCGCCAAAGGTATTATTCTCGAGTGATTATCTCGGTGGGAGCGCGATTAATGGCGAGTGGATTTATGAAAGTGTCGCATTAACAAATTCCCGTATTGCCAACAAATTTTTTCTTTCCCAATATCACTCACTGTTGTCACTTTTATCAATTAATTACGACTTTTATGTTCCCCACTGTCTCTCCCTCTCACTCTCTCTCTCTCGCTCTAACGATTTCTGTTTTAAACATGGAATGCTTTAAGCGACTGTAATTTCTTAATTACTTACACTTTATGAGCAAATGTCGATGAATTGTACCAATGAATTCCTTCCTTATGCATGTACTTGATTACAATTCTCCTGGCTTATTCCATATATACGTAACATAATTTCAGCTGCTAAAACAACCAGTGACGTTTATATATATAAATATATATATATATATATATATTTAGTGTATTTAATGAAATATTTTATGCTTTATCTCCTTCATGTACTACATGCTATCTTCAATTAATTTAGAAGTCCCAACTTTGAGACTTAACATTGATTGTTTAATTGTACACTAATTTTAGAAAGCAATGTATGGTAATATTGCATATATATATATATATATATATTTCAATGTGCATTGTCCAGTAGTCAAAATAAGATCGTTAATCGGAAAAAATTAAAAGAAGAGTTCATTTGTTTAATTAAGTCATTTCGTTTATTGTTATTCTTACTCACTTAATGTTTCAGTGCCCGTGAGAAGTACACTGATAGTTACAATAGAGCACAAAACACCTTATAGCAAAACCAGCTCGCCCTTTAATTAAATTGTAATCAGACATACATAGAATAGTGCTGAGATACCGTCGTTTAAGCAATTATTATCTATTATTCTTCTATTATTAATCGAAAATTCATTTGAAGAATAGCATCACTTGTCAATTGCATCTTGCAATCGAAACGTTCACATTAGTAAGGAAACCGATTTGCGGTAAAAAAAAAAACTTTAGTCTACGTTAAATAATCAATTGATATATTTGTAGCTTAATTAATTTATTGATCTTGGGAATCGGCTCGATACTTTCGTGAGCAATAAATCGCGATGAAAAATTCTCGCAAGCAAGCCTTTGAAATGGCAAATAAAAACGAGTGGTGTGCGTGCAGAAATAAGCCGTTAAATCGGCCATTAAACTCATTACACAATTCCAACATACAATACGCATTCGAAGAAACATTCGCCAACAACAGAGAACACGCGCACATCCCATATAATCCGCGTTCTTAAAACTTGCGTATCGAAACATCGAAGCCACGCCGGCTCACATATTATAGATTCGCTGTACGGGCGGTGATTCATTCCGCGAAAAGCTTAACGAGCTTTACTTTGTTATTTCGGCTACACCCACGTGCTCCAAGCCCATTCAAAGGATTTGGAAAATACATTTTCTCCTTCCCACCCCAACCCCACACCCCACACCCCTCCCTCCCGCTCCCACCCGCTCGCTCTCGCTCTCAACACTGAAACAAGCGTCGCGATTGCATCACGTTCGAAGCTCGAGCAAAGTCGACCTCAATTCAGAAATTTCCATGAATAGCGTAGGCGTTACTTTCGCCAAAAGTCATCTTTAGCGTCCTCGGAGCTCCTCGTCCCTCATTTGATTCACGAGTAACAATTTTATCGCTTAATATACGGAATTATCGTCGAATTATATCACTTAATGCGATTTGCGCGGAACTTTTCTGCCTCTCCTGCCACCCCGCCACCACCCCGCCGCCACTCCCCCCCCGCTACGGAAGTCCAAGCCTTTTCATGTTAATTAAAACATTTTTGGGGCTCGTTTTGCTTTTGCCTCCTCCTTTTTTCCTATATTCCTCCGCCCTGAAAGTTGCGCTTAATTTATACATCGGTAAGTCGTGTGTACGCACGCTGATCAAACAAGCGAATTAAACATTAAAATTAAGTGCATATCGAGATGAGAGAGAGAGAGAGAATTTTTTTTTGCTAATATAACTAAAGTTTTATACATTTTTAAGGCGAGCTAAATGAATAAATGCGTAATTGGGTTCTCGCTACGGTAAATAAATCAGCGGGCGGCCGGGGCGAAAATAATAAACGACAAATCAAAGCCATGAGTAATGTACTTAATTAATAATGCATCGAGCATGGCGTATATCAGGCGCGAATGGAAGGAATGAAGTGCCGAGACGGACATACGCGCGCGCGCTGAAATTCACTGCCGCACTTTTTCATTTGCCATTAAAGTGGATTGCATTCGAAAGAGGAGCGCTCCTCCACACGTCGGGCGAAAAGTAGCGAGATCGCAAAAAGTATACCTGCGTGACGTAATGGCGGCTTTAGCCCGAAATAAAGGGAGGGGGAGGGGTGGCAAAGGGGGACCGTAAGGAGGAGAAGACGAAGCGTTCTCATTATATGGCCGTGATTTATGCGCACGCCGGGAGAAGATTTTTCGGCTGGCGGAGGCGCAAGTTAAAAGAAAAATAAGGCTTATGGGGTGCGAAGTTGAGAGGCGGCGGCAAAAGCTCCGAGTTGAATATACATTATGGCACTGGAATCTCCACTGGCTTGAGTTTTGTGCGCGGGAGGTGGCCGGCCCGAGGCTTTTCTTTTTTTTCTCTTCTCTATCATGAAACTATCCAAGCCGATTGCAGTTTAAATGCCCGGGTGTATCGATTATTGGTGAACGCGAGCGTTGCTTAGCTGGCAGAGAAGAATGCCACTCGATGCATTTAATAGCCGTTTAATAATTAATAATAGGCAGTGCCAAATCCCCTCTGCCGTGAGAGAATGTACATTGGAAATTTAATGGGAATTTTCGGAGAGATTTTTTAAGGCTAATAGTGCAGCCGTAGGCACGAGCATGCTCATGTAATAACTGCGAGCCGAGATAATTTATGAATTTATCGACATTTAAGCTCATTTAATTGATAAAATTACGTAGAGAAAAGTTCTAGTCCTCTCATTTGCATCTGTTGTATATGTATTGCGTTGGCTTTAGTTTTTAACTGCAAAACCAACTAATTTTACAGCTTGCTGGCGATTATTGTCAGACTACCATTCGAAATGTTAGTTATGGTTAATAGTGATAGAATGAGGAAAGTTATTGGAGGAAAAGAAGTTTGAGCGAGATATTTCTTGTTTGTCTACTTTGGCTTTGAATATATTGCTCGCAAAAGTCAAACATTACAATGCTCTCAGACACAGCGCAGCACTTCTTTGGAAAAGTGGCGTTTGCGATTAAATGTTGATTGAAAGGACAATTCCTCTTAATCAATAGATTATCATGATGATTTTCACGAATGAATAATCGCGATTGTCCAAATTTATTGCTTTTTTGCGAAGCAGCCCAAGCCCAAGTGCACAAAGTCCATTCCACTTGCAATAGACTTGAAATAAAAATAATCTTATTTGTCAATCAATATTTAGATGTTAATTTTTATCAGCGTAGCAATAAAATGTCTCGTGTTACGCGTTAATGCAATTTCATTATTTCTTGTCTTTTAACTTGCAATTAAGAGATCGGATAACCCGCTCATCCAAATTCTCCTCATTTCGTAAATAATTCTCAAGCTTTTTAAAATAATCTGTCCTAAATGTACAGTTTACAGACGGGATAACAAAAATTGACTCGCCCTCTCGATATATCGTCTCTTTAGTACAAGAAACATAGTATAGCCAACCCTTAAGTATATTAACGTAATGTAATAATTAATAATTGGATTTGAAATTAAATTAAAACCCTGCTCTATTTATTTATAGCACTTTTCATTGGATTCAATATTAACATTTTAACTTAATTTTAAGTAGTAGTGATAGATATTTCATGAAAACTTAAATTCCCTGAAATTATAGATAAATATTCAATGCAACGGGTATAAAAGTATTGGATGATAAATTCTTGATAATTTAGAAGCAGAAACTAAAATAAAAGTCACACATTAAAAAAGAATGAAGCCTGCGGAATGCACACTATCCAGATTTTTCTAACAAAAAAGAGGAAGAACGAAGAAAAGAAAAAAGAACAATAAAGGATGGGGGGGAGAAGGCGAAAAGCTTAGTCAACCGAAAAAAGTCGATCTCAGGCGCACCGAGTATAGGACATTTACATGAAAACGTGGAAATGAAACTGACTGTGTGGGGCGAGAAAGACAAAGAGATAGAAAGGAGATAAAATGAAGTAAAGGCAAAAGACACATAAAAAGCGTACACGAAAACGCGTTTAACTGAGCACATACAGAATGACATGACCTAATACCTGAAAATTTTTTGGAGATGCTCGTCGCCGAGAGAAAAAAAGTGCGGAATTTTCCGCACGAAGCATACGGCTAGAAACCAAAAGAGAGAATAAATAAAAAGCAAGATATATATTAACGAAGGAAGGAGGCAATCATTATTTTGCAATACATATATTTCTTCCGCTCTTATCTCCTTTTGCAATTTTCCCTCGAGTATCGTAACTGCCCTGTAAAAATTAGTCCACATTGCATTTTTCTCAAAACATCGAATTCTCAACGTACAATGACCTCGTGAGACTAATGCTCGCTGTCACGTGAAAATCAATCAAATTAAGATTTCGCTATTAAATTATTTATCTCGTGAAAACTCTCCTTACAAACTCCATACAACAACCTAAAAAAGCGTACACGCCTCGACTTTTAACATTTCACTTGGATAGATCGGCTCCTCGATTCGCTAATTCCCAAAGTCACGTCTTACTCTAAAATATCCTAGCCTCCATGTCCAAGAGGCTGCACTTGATAATAAATAGAAACCAAGAGGCGTAAATTACTTAATCGAGGTGACAGATCCCAAGCAACAACAACATCGTCGAATCAACGGACACAATTCGCATTCACTCCTCATAATAGCAGTTGGTATCGATTTCAGACGCCACAGCCCCACCCACCCCCCCAAACCCTTCCCCTCGCCAAGATAAATTAATTAATACTGGGAACGATTGAGAAAATGGCCTTAATAATGCAATTACCGGGGAAATGAATTTTCGATCATTTTAATTAGTAAGATGTTTTCATTACAGGGGCACATTGGCGAGAGGCCATTCGACAGCGGCTCCTGGGGGAAGGATCACTTTCATCCGGCGACTGTTCCCTGGCAGGTGAATCCACGTGGCCACGGCCGAACGAACGTAAGTATTTTAGTGCTCCTATTGGCTTCTGTCTTGAATTATTTACCATTTAGCCAAGTGATACCTATATACATATATGTATATAAGGTCGGACTGGGTGGTGGGGAGAAAATATTTAATGGTGAGAATCCGTATCTTGGGCATCTAATTTGCTCGTTGAAAAACACTGCGAGTAAAGGTTATGTTGGAAATTAGACAATATTGGAGCGTCAATCTGAGGTCTGAGGATGCATCAAGTTTCGCATTAAGCAACGAGGGATTACTCAAGAATTTCAAGCCCGCGTTGAAAGAGCCTAATCTCACCCCCCCTCCCCCCTACAAATCTCGCCCTTCCCTCGCCGTCAATCTATCTATCTGTCCATCTATCTATCTGTCTATTTATCTGCCTATCCTTCTCTCCTCTCGTCCCGCCTCACCTCGCTCGCCGCATGTGCACACGAACGCACACCAAGCTCCTTCTTCGTTCCCCGATAAATGCGAATCCAAGACCGATAAAGCGCCAGGAGCTGTTGCGGTCATTTAGATGGCTATGAAAGCGAGAGAATAAAAGATAAAGAGAGAGAGAGAGAGAGAGAGGTGAGCACTTAATCCTGTTTAATAGAGTGTAAACGCAGCAGGAATGGGGCAGTTTCATCGGGGTCGCTTGGAATTTAATGGACAGCCCATGCTAATTCCTTGGTATACTTAACTTTTAGCGATCAGGGCAAAACTACCAGGTCGTTATCACGGTTGCAGGTCGGGATATAATTATTATTCGTAAATGCGTCGATTGGCCATTTAACCGCCTCAGCTGCATTAGAAAGACGCATGATCGGCTGAATGTTTGAAGAAAGTGTTGTTGGCTTCCTTTACGCTTAACTCCACACTTACCAACGATTATTCTATGTCTTCCTTAAAAAAGAGTGAAATCTTTCTTAACGCCATTACTGTATCTATAAACTGCCTACAGTCGTAAGAAGTTTTTTTTACATTGCAAGCAAAAAGCCTGACATTTGTATTGTAATCCTCGTTTTTGTATTTGATTGTATCCATTTTTGTAATGCAATTTGCTCAAATTTCTTCCTCGTAACTTTAAAGAAAATTCTTTCAACAAATCATTCTTTTTCTCTCTCTCCTACAGCTGATTAATAACAGTGTAATATAACGTAATGATAATACTGGGGGGTGGGGGCAATTAATTTTCTAAACTGCTTAATGTCCTGAAAATTTTGCGAAAAATAATATTCCAACTTTATTCGTAAGAAAATATTTAACCCAAACTTATGGAATTAATTAAAATTTATAACGAACCTAATTTGTTACTCTCCGCGATCTCTACTACTCCACTACTTCCAGTTGGCAAATACTCGAATCTCTATAAATATTGAAGTTTAATCCTCCGTAATGGCAAACAATAGCATCGAAAAATTTAATACAAATAGCGGCGACTGCGTCTTAAATCTTAAAAATTTCACGCAATGCCGGAATCTCGGCTTCGCCAACTCCAAACCCATCCGTCAGCCCGCAACATCGACACACTCAAAGAAGATAATTAACGTTAATTGTCGCCGGGCCATACGCCGCCATTCTTTTTGTCACCCACGCGTTCTCTCATTTTTCTCATTGAGCGCTTCCCCCTCCCTCCCATCACTTACACCGATGCCCCTAAATCACTGTAACAATAAGCGCACACGCGACCATTGCAGGCCCGGCCAGCACGAGCTAAAGGATAAGAATGGCGCTTTCCGTGCCCGCTCGAAGCATGAAATTTGTAATTCCGCTCTTACGAGGAACTCTAAGAGTAATGCGGATGAAAGGGAACCTGATTTTTTTTTCCCTCGCCAATCCTCACCTCCGCACTGCAGATCAAGAGAAATTCAGTTGAATCGGCTGCAGCCATTCTCAGCTGCTTTTAATTTCAATTTAACAATTTTCTTCTTTTCTTCCTTCTTTTTGCAAATTGCTCGACATACATATACACATATATATGTGTGTATATATATATTAGGTTGCAAGCTTCGCGAGCATTAAATAGCATAAGCTGTATACGTTTTTCCATAACGAGTTTGCCAAACACAATTATCTCGTCGTTCAAGTATTTTCAATATTCTACCTTGATTGGCTTAATAGAAGAGATAACAATATCTTATTCGGGTATATTGGAAGGTTGAATTAAAAATCAATTATTCAAATTCACGTCAAACATATATCCATTCGTATGGAAATCGTTTGACGAAGAAAAAAATCATATGAATGTAAACAACGTTTAAATGTGAATACAAAAAAAAAAAAAAAAAAAAAGAAAAAAAAAAAAAAAAAAAAAAAGAAGAAAAAAAATTTACGTACTAAAGTATCATCTTCTAATTAACAAAATAAATAATGGCTAATAAGAATATAATTTATTTAATGATAACAATTGCCTGGAGGCGAGAATATCATTACATCTTGTGGATTAATATTTCTAAAGAATAATACTCAACTCGGCACTAAACTCGTCTATTTCTAATACAACGGCGAGAGCAAATCCAAAACTATCACATCCAGTAGATAATATCAAAGAATTGTATCTAAGAAAATAAAGGAAAAAAAAAAAAAAAGAAGAAGAAGAAGGTAAAAGAAGAAAAAAAACTAGTGATTTACTGCTAATAGATTCAGCACGAGTAAATTATATGTTAAGCTCTTTACTAATTAAGATAAAGACTAATTTTAAAAATACATTTCACAAAGTTAAACAAAAAATAACACGAGAAACAACATTGGCTGAGGAGGCCTTGCGTTAGAAAACGGATTCTCAGTGGCGCAATTTAACCTTATTAACTGTTTGGTATAATAAAGGATAAAGTTGGCTTTGTTGGCCTTTCTTCGCATTATTTACTTCCGGAAGAACGCGCTGCGCCTTCTCTCTCTCTCTCTCTCTCCATGTACACACAGGTTTTATTTTGATTTAATTACAAGTGGAGTCGCGCCCAGCGTTTACATTATACAACCGCTCGAGTTTATAATTTGCTGCATTGCTAGATTAGTTTCAGCGCTTTCTAAAGCTCTGCTCTTAGTTTTTGTTATAATTTATGTTTTGTTTTCAGCGATGGAATATTCATCGCTGCCGCCGAGATCTCACATCCAACGAAAATACCATTCAAATTCATTAAAATTGCTAGATCGCTATTTCAATGGGTTACACAATATCGTATGGAAGCTTCGATTCTTCGTAATTAAAGATGATATTTACATGTAAACTCGACTACTTGGTTAATTCGTATAACTTCGGATTCCTGTTATACTTGGATATTTGTTGAGCGAACTTTAAACGCAATTAGATTAATTGTTTTTATTTGGCAATTAGTCGAGCGTCAGACATTTTTCGACGTACAAGCTCATAATTTTTCAGGTATTTTTTAGAATTATTTGACTGATTTACTTTAGAATGTTGTGACAATAGTTCCACCATTAATGGACTGAATTGTAAGAAAAAAAATGTCACTCTCCAACTATACGCTAAAATGTATTTTCGTACAACTTAAAATAATCGTCATTTTGTTTGGGTATTTAAAATATTTTTTTAGATATTTATTGTTTTACATTAAAAACACTTATCCTCGAATAATATTTTCGAATCATGTCATTTCTCAATACCAGTCGCAATAATAGTATAATATATAATTATTAAACAACATCCGAGGCAATACATTTTATTAATAACAATAATGCTAATCAGAGTTGAGCACTCGATTATCGAGGAGTGTTAAAAGATTTTCTTTCGCAATGATAATCGGCTGGCATTTTTCTTAAATAAAATTGAGATTGAATCGATCAATAATCCGCGGTTGTTATTGACGATAAGCACGTAAGAAAATATAAGAGCGAAAGCCAAGTTTGACGAATGCGAGTCTTAAAATTGTATCCCTCAATAATTATGATTTAAAGTGAAAGTAATGTGATATAACGGCATTTGCATTGCGCGATTAAGCATGCGTTTATTGAAATTGAGCGTGATTATTGCTTTTCACGCACGTTCAGATTCAACTTTGTTTGTAATTGCATTTATATATTCAATATTAAAATACTGAGAGAGATGGCGGTCGGAATTGAAGAATTAAATCGTGCGGGAAATATTGTCAACAATAATTATACGCTAATAATATTTTTTTATTTTAATGCGACACGTGTAATGTTTATCGAGGCGCAAACGTAATTTAATATGATAATACATTAAATGTTCGAGTAATCTAATGATAAATGACATTAACTCGAATGCTTTTTATTATTTAACGTTAGAGCGCTGCTTTCTTATAACTCAACGCAACTTTCTTCCTAAAAACCCGTAAGAAAGCGCCCAACTGTACAACCCAATTGTCACTCAACTCTAAGTGTAGCTAAAGAAATTTTCCTCTAACGCTTATTTTACAATGCACCAGCCTCAACGACAATTAATCATCGCGTTAATGATTGTTTCTTTAATTTTGTTTTAGTATAATCTAACGTTCTATCCCTTATCTTCGACGGACATTGACATTCATTTGCAAATGCACTAGGCTTCGTGAGACCGCTGCTCTCGTATTTTTTCTATACTACAAGATAATGGAAACTGTAGTGGGTCGGTGGTGAATCAAGGAGGACTCTGTTGTTTTTCTTTTTCAAGTTCGCTTATTTTCGACTTCTAGTGCATGCATGCCGAATGCTAATGACGCCATTTGACGAATAGATTTTCAAGGCAAATGCCTATGAGAAAAGATGCTAATCCATTGCTAGGCTTTTCGTTACACCTAATCTCATTTGGAGAGAGAGAGAGAGAGATAGAGACATCGTACGCGTGATTACGTATAGATTGCGGATCAAATTTTTCTCCATTCCAATTAGGAATTGACAAGCAACACAGGCACATTACAATACACCCGTTCATTCGATAAACTTTTATGAAAAAAAAAAAAAAAATAAAGTACATAAAGAACTGACACATTGCCAATCAATTCATAAAACAACGTCCCGCTACTCTTAATCTCCAAAGTAGTCGGCTCAAATTATTCCAACACACCCTAAATTTTCTCTCACTTCATCGACATCTGTACGAGCAAGGCCATTACAAAAAGCCAATTACAGGACAGATATTCCGCAAAGCAAAAACGTTACGTGCGCATATAAACTCGAGCGAATGCCCCGCCGTTCTCCGCCCGACACACACGAGAGTTTCTGTTTATTAACCGGCAATACAACGTACGTGCGCCCGATAGCAAAGAGGGGGGCGGGGCGATAGAGGGGGGGAAAGAAGATCGAGAGGTAAGAGGTGCAGGAGGAGGCAGAAGAGTGGCCAGGCCGAGCAGCACACGAAGCGTGTAAATTATCGCTCGCTGAAAGGCCGACAAATGCTCGCGAATCGAGTCTCCTTCCTCTTCGGCTTCCTCGGCTTCCTCGGCTTCCTCGGCTTCGTCGGCTTCGTCGGGGGGGGGGGGGGGGGGGGCGCGACTGTAGCGGAGCATCTCCTTGAAAATTCCCAAGTTTTCAATCTCGGGCTTAATTTGAAAGTTTCCTTTAGGCTCGAGCTTTTAAAGTTGATTGTTGGCGTTGCGACGACTAACGATTAGCGCAACTCTTCCCACCCTTTCCCTCTCACCTTAGAAAAATATTGTTCCCTAAAATTGTCTAGGAGATGTTTTTTTTTTAATTTTCAAAACCCCTAACCAGACGACCTGACCAGAGACCTTTCACACAATGCCACAACTTTCTTATAAATGGGAAAACTAATGGAGAATTATATTCAGCGGGGGGAGGAAAAATTGAAGTCTCAGGGCAATTTAATTGGACGGCGACGGGCGTGTGTTTGTAGCTTTTGCGTAATATTTTCATTAATAAATACGTGCTTATTTACATATTGATTGGCAGCTGTAAGTACTAGTCGAATGAAGGATTAGCAAAATTTTGGAATAATGGGAATGGTAATTATCGAAGTACTATTTAATTATTAGAACAATGAGGATAGATTTCCTGGCACAATTGGCACAAAAAATTTGACTTTGCTCTTGCAATTATATACGAAAGGATTTAGAGTTTTTATTTTTCTAATAATACAATGATAATCTGCAATGGCATTTCGAAATTATTTCGCTCTTAAAGAACATAATTTATTATTTATTCATTTGAGATATTTATTCTCAATTTAAAGTAACCAAATGAAGATACTTTAAGCAGCGCGAGGCACATAAGCTTCAGTTTACTTTTAATATTTTTTTTAATAAAAGACTTTTATGCTTTATATCAGAATTAATTAGGTAGTTATATTTAGAGCTAAAAAATTATTTCTAGATAAGATATATCTATGTATATTGAAAAAAAATTATTTACGCTTCAATAAAGAATATTTTATTGATTTTTTCTTTTCTTTTCTTTTTTTTTCTTTTTTCTTTTCTTTTTTTTTTTGTAATGGCTTACGTTTCAAATAATGAAGCTAATCCAAGTATGAGTTTCTTAAAACCCCAAATGTAAATAAATTAATTTGATTAATATTAATTTATAAGAAGAAATAATTTTTTCTTTACAACACAAACGATACTGTGATTCCGAAAAAAAGTAATTTAAATGAGTTTTAATGATTTTATAATTATGACAATACAAATGATGCAATTATTTCTGATATGCTGTAAGAACGTCCAATTATATTATACATTGTTAACCTACTTGATTTGATAATTAAGAAACAAAGGATAAATAATCTTTTCTTAGGTTCATATTCAATAATAGTTATGCCAGCAAAAAAGGGAAATAATTATAAAATGATAAATTATGCCATTTATTAGTAAGTAGCACAGTGTCCAAAAGTTTAGTCGTACCGCTCATCACATACGTGAGCATTGGTATGTGTGTATTCCTATGCCTGCTAAAAGTATTTAAAGAAATTTGAAATTTCGAAGAAATTATTCTAAATTTAGAATCCCAACCAATCAATAAAATATTGCAATAAAGATAAACGGCAATTTAATTCAGAACAAGTACATCTACAAGTAAAATCGAGAAAGTTGGAAATAAATAACGATGATTTTTTTATCAAATATAATATATATATATACTTGTTTTCAAATACGCACACGCACACACACACACACACACAGAAGTGGGCAGGTTACATTTGATAGTAAGCATATTTTTCCACTTTAGAAGCATCAACTTCATAACTCATTCTAGGGAATATTTAGCAATGATGTATTTTCAGAGAATTTCGTGCAAGTAATAACCAGTGATGATTAGAAATTTCTTTTCATGATTGTGAAATATTACCAGTGCAGATTGTCTACACTCTAAAACTCTTATTGATTTAAAACATCAAATGACTTTGTTCAATATATGGTTTATGTCTAATAAGGAAATATAGTTTATTACCATTATATTACTTTAATAATAATTTACATTGCATCTACAAGTTAATTAGTAGGTGTGAGTATATTTAACTCTAATTAACTTGTTGTAATTATTGTGTTGTTCACATAGGTGCATAAAAATAAAGACTCAGTGCACGCAAATATATATTCAAAATGTGGAAAATTCTTATGTATATTTAATATTGAGACTCTATTCGATTAATTTGTTCCTAGCCCGAGAAATTTCAAGTGAAAACATAGAAAACTCAATTTTTAAATTTTCAAATTAGTCTAAGCTGCGTTCTATTTAAATCTATACAAAATATAATAACTAGACATAATTAATAATTATTAAAGCGCGACTGTTACGAATCAACGTGTTAGGTTGAAATATCAATGATAATAAAAGAAAAATAATCGGAGAATAAGAAGTGCACGCGCAGTCATATAGAATCTGTCGAGCGACAGTTGGATAGAAAACGATAAACCACATCGACTTCATTAGAGAATTCGAAGGAGGAAGGAAATGAAGCTATGCATCGAGTCCATCGTCGGGGTACCCGAGATGTTCCTGATTACGGAACTTTTCGTCCTCGCGCGTAATGCCATTAACAGTTCGCCGAGTCTTAGATGAAGTGACGGAGAGCGAGACTCGACTGTCAATTGCTGCGCAGTGCGACAATGAGACGAGTATCAGCGGGTTCCGATCGATACCCCGAGCTTCCACTTCAACTATGTCATAATGAAAGGTGTAAATAAAGTTGAAGAATCGCCAAGCGAAATTATCGACTTCAATTGCATTCTAATGAGCCTCCTATCAATGTGTGTCCGTGCGTGTTATTCGGAATTTTTTATTTCCTCTATGAAGCTTCCGATGGGCTGCGTTTAGTTTGACAGGAGATGATTAGGAATAGAGAACATTGGGGATGGAACATCGTTGTTGGGAAATTTGTGAACTGTAATATTAGTTAATCGGCTAAAAATAACTGCATCAACAGACAAAGTAAATAAGCACGTTAAATTTAATTGAATGCATTAAGCAGTCATAGTTGAAATTTAAAATTTAGTAGTTTCCACTGTTTAAGGATAAACAATGGATAAATTATAATCACAGGCCTTAGCAACGATTTGTGTAAAATTCTAGAGTTTCGGTCTTTGTACTGATTTTTCGATTTGTACTTCATAACTTTAGGTTAGTTGTAAAATGTGAGTGAGCCATAGCCTCCTTGTCGACGGATATTGGCCTCTCGCTCCCTCTCCCTCTCCCTATCGCCACTTCTTAACCAGGGACTTTACATATCTCCTCTTTATTATTTTGTAATTGCAATTCGGTGTTTAATATAAGCAGCAGCCTGACATGATTAAATTTGACAGAGTTTGGACTTTAATACCTTCTCGGAACGTATTTGATTAAATTATAAATAAAGAAGTTTATAGCCAAGCGATGTCTTTCATTACAACATTATTATCTTTCGTGAAATTATGCAATTTATTTGTGGCCAATGAGAAAGTAATTATGTTATATTGCATGGAAAAGTAGCGCAAACAAGATATTCTTTTTATCAGTGATATATATTTATCAATTTCTTTACTTTTTTTCCTGCAATTTTCAAAGCAAGTTCCACCCAGAGTGGATAATTTCGATAAACGGCATCTCCACATATTTCTCCAAGACCCTTATTTTATACATCAATATTATTAAAATGTTTACATATCTGCGGATGTAAAGAATTAGGATTTTTCACAGATTTACGACTTTGCAAGTGACACGCGAGCCTCGACGTCACCGTTCAAATTTCACTCACTCAATGCTCCAACATTTTTAATAAAATAACACAATGAACCTAGGCAGCTAACTGTTTTTATTACTACGAATATTCAATTCGTTGATAATTGGAATTGAGAATGGAAAATTGTTCGCTTATAGCCCATCCGTAGTATCTTTTGGCAGGGGCCTCGTCGACACAACAAACCAATTCTTATTAAACGTTCCAGCCCCAACATTGGGCGCTATATTTTCTCGAGGTCTGTATCCCAAGGCAGCTCGTAAAATGTTTTGAATCATTGACGTAAAAATTGGCGGTAAGGGGCGCCCTCTCCAGGAGCAATTGCTGAAACAGGAATGGAAAGTCCATGAGCGAGGAGGCACTTGGTATGCAAGGAGACCACCCATTCATCTCGCGATCTCCGGCGGCTCTCGGATATAAATTAGCTTTTGTTTAGCATTCATTGCTAGGTGGGAGCCTTGGCAAAGGAAGGAAGGAGCAATACGCTGCAATTAACGTGGCCCGGAGCCAATTAAACATTAGCGATTTGCTCGAGCCAAAGGAATAGCCGCGGCTCTGGGGAGGCCGAGGGACGAAAATCATCAGCGGAGCGCAGCGGTGGAGCTGAAATTTTCGAGGTGCGAGTTCGAAAGTACAATCTACCCTCCACCTCCTCCTCCTCCTCCTCCTCCTCCTCTTCCTCCACCTCCTCCTCTCCACCACCATGCCCATCGCCTTGGCCGATCGATCGAGCGCCGAGAAGAATAGGCGAAAGTTTTATCGTCTCCCTCCTTCTTTTCTACTTTGCGAATAATTTCTCCAAGCTTGTTATAAACATTTGCCTCCTCCGGGGTCTCGAAAATTCTCTGATTTCTCGGTCATTATTAGGATGAGAAGCTCGTGCGTGCGCGTGCGCGTATAAACATCGTTCAACGAGGAATTACGGCTAATGTCAGCCAATGCTGTGGATTACTCTTATCGGCCTTAGCTACGATTTTAGATACGATAAGGACGATTACGACAAGTTGGCGCGAATAGTGTCGACGGAGCCTCGATCCCAATTGAAACGCATTTGCACTCGTTACACCGTAAATAGCGAATGTCCGACAAACCTACTACTTCCAGGCACTGCTAATTACACGAGACTCCAGGAGAGTCGTAGTAGTGGGAGCATTTGTAATGGTCAGAATTAGATTTATCTCGATGGCAAAAGTAGGTCTCACGCGCCCACCTCGAGTGCAAGCTGCGGACGACCCCACTGGCAAAGATTTTCCCTTTAGTGGCAGGGGTGGCCACCCTTAAAGCAGCCAAGTACGTTCGACCGCGATACGCTCCACTAGCAATCACACGTCCCCTCCAAATACTGGGCCACTCTCACTAGGCCTTCGACTTTCCACCGACTCTACGCAGACTTGCTCCTCCATACTTGTGCCACATTGTGCCACATGAAATACTGTTATTTCATATCTGCCGAGATGTAGGAAGCTCTTTTTTAAATTATTGAGCTTTAGTGGGGAGGGGGGGGGCAGACTCGATGGAGGAGAGAATTTTGTTGATATTGTGGTAGGTGGAGGTGCTCCCTCCCTCGGACGTTCCATAATCTTTATTCCGATTGCGAACTTTTTGGTGCTACGTAGCAACGCTTAATTTCATTAGTCGGAGCATTACGATGTGGAGTTTAGTTGCCATTGGACTGGCGATTTTCATTGTGGCGAAGCTGCAGCCGTAAATAACATTAGCATCACACAGGAATAACAGTATAATTAATGTAGAATTTTACGGGAGTTGTTAGATGGAACTTTTTTTCATAAGATTCTTCAAATTATATATAGATTTATTGAAGGAAGCATTCAATAATTGAGAGGCCTTTTAGAAAAAAGGAAAATGGAAAATAGGCGTTTGGAATCGCGAATTATCGATGCTCGCCTCACTTTACCGAGGATTTATTGGATAATCTTGCTATTAAAATACATTCTCAATATTGTTGTAATTTTATGGTTACGATACTTTAACTGCCAAACAGACGTAAAGCTATAGCAATTAAAAGTATCTCAATCACCGCTCTAGCGGCGTCTCCTTCTTCCTTATCTCGCCTTCTAAGCCCTTACAAGGACTTGAAAGCTCCACTTAAGATACACCGGAAACAATTAATCACCGCACGAATGAAATTCCCCGGCACAAGTTGGCTCGC
Source organism: Ceratosolen corneri (assembly GCA_030522565.1). NCBI lineage: Eukaryota > Metazoa > Arthropoda > Insecta > Hymenoptera > Agaonidae > Ceratosolen > Ceratosolen corneri. Next base: position 30,966 of record JAPYYT010000508.1, read on the forward strand.
CCAGTCCAGCTAGGACTCACCTCGAGCAAATCGCTCCAACGTACAGATCGTCCGAGCTATAAATCTCGAGCGCGCGCAAGCTCCATCCCCTAATTATCACCCCCCAATCAATTCTTAAAACAAAAGAAACACAAAACAAAAGGAGAGAAAGAGAAAAAAAAAAAAAAAGAAAACAAAGAATTCTCGTGGACACGGTGCCTCCGCGTCTTCCTCGAGCCGCGCCTCGCCACATCACGTGGCCCCGTCAGCAGCAACAGCAACAGCAGCATCAGCAGCTGCTGCCGCATCGTCTATCTGGCATTGAACTTTCCCTGATGTATACACAAGCACACAACACAACACAGTAAAGCACAACAAGTGGGAGAGGCTTTGCCACCACCCCGTCAGACGTGCAGCTCTCGACCCCCATTCGGCGCGCCTACGACCACGTGCTGCGCGCCCCCGCCGACGACCCTTGCAACTCTCGCTCCCTCTCTCTCTAAACAAGCCCCTGTATATAAAAGCCGACCGCGCCACCCCCGCCACGCACCTTCCTGTTGCTTCGTGGTGGCTGCTGTACACGTGGGGCCGCCAACGTTGCAATCCCCGTACACACGCTCCCTCGATTATTGCCAATTGAATTCCCCTCAACTGCAACTTGTTTATTATCGCTCTCTCTCTCTCTCTCTCGCTTCTTACCGGCTTCGTTAGCCGGCTGCGATACGTTGGGATTGTCTCGATATGCCACCTTATTTTTTAACCGAGCCCTTCCCCCTTCTTCTCCTCCCTTAGCCTGCCGAATTACAACGGCCCTCTACATATTTTGGATTCGGGCTGGTTTTTGGCGCCTTTGGGGCCTTCGTTCTCAATGCAAAAATACAAATGCAACGCCCCATGCTGAAAGCCAAATATCAAAGTAACTGGAATTTCGGGCCGCCTACTCGATCCGAGATAATTGGCAGCGGCTCTACCTGTGCCTGTGTATGTAGGAAAATTCACGGCGGTATAGTGTTACTTCTCGTTATGCGCGACGTGAAAACATCGAGAGAAGATTAGATTGAAAATTGAGATTATTTCGATCGAATGTTGATATGTTGTAAGTTATGAAGTGAACGTGAAATGGAAGCACAATGATTGTGACGCTATCTAAAGGGGCTCCAAGTTATATCGATATTGCGTCTACGTAGAGATGAGCTATTGATAAATGAGTAATAAATTTGAAAGTGGCGGGGGGGGCAATTAATTGCACGGTAATTTTTTTGCATTAATGGCTTGGATTTGTATCAGCCTCGTGAAAACGTAATTCCAGACTCTTTACTTTGGCTGGCCAATACTATCTATTTACCCTGTAATTCATAGCGAATTTCATTACACGAGTATTAAAATTGTGTAATTTGCTCTCTCCGAATTGTATAACGAAAATTGGGATGAAATTTGAAGACGCCATGCCACATCGAATTTCTCAATAATTAATTAAATTATGTGCAGAAGAAGAGGAAAAAATGCAAAGCAATTTCACGATATGATCGAGGCTAAAATATGAACAGAATTGCCATCATGTACTCGTAAAACTCAGCTGAACTTCACAAATTTTCACTTACATGCTCCGAAAGTTTTACTAGGAAAATAGTTGAAATTCTTGAAATTCCCCGCAATATTGCCGTCATTTTATTCGAGAATTTATAACAAATTTGTCGTTAAAGTTCAAGTGAACTCGTCACAATTTTGAAATAAATAGTTTCTTATTAAAATACTTCTCTCTCTCCAAGGCTTAAGCCCCAAACTGCTATATCTCATTCTAAAAAGCGAAAACACACGAAAAATGTCATTTAAAAAAAGTCAATAACCTCCAAGAAGCAAACAGTCTCGGCACTCATCCAACACAAATTCAAGACAAACGTTAAATCCAACTTATTTACACGGGTTGAACCAAGAGAGAACATTCTCGGCCAAGTTACATATGAATTCAAAAGCTCTTCCTCCACCCCCCCTCTCTCTCTCTTACGGACTCGCTCACTCTCTCGCCGTGGCCCCTCACCCTCTCGCTCTAACTCTTCCATACACTAAGTTCTCTTACTAAGGTGAGTAGTACACGTGTGCATCTAAGCCTGAATATCTAATCCTGCCGTCTTGATTTCGACTACGTGCGCCCAACCTTGTAAATAGATGTTTGAAACGTGGCCATTTAATATCTACGAACTTCCTACTCTGCTGTGTGCCGAACACTCAAGTAGGATAATGTCGGCATCTTATCAGCCTTACATGCCCGATAATTAGTATTTTACCGAATTTAGCATTCTCTCTCTCTCCCTCTACTCCACCCGCGCTTTCACTTATGGGAATGGGTCAACACAATTTACTGTTTCTCAGCACAGGAAGCAACTTTGAATAAGTGTGTTTCCCTCGTTAGTCTAGAAACGAACGACGTGACATGTAATTCATGAGATTTCGAGTTCCCATTGGCTTATTCTGCTGATCTGGCTGAATTTTAGGTGCCTTGTTCAAGTTAATGGTTGCATATGTATTAGAGTTTATGAAATCTTCATTACTGCATTTATCAGGTAAATGTCAGAATTTAAATATTAATGATCAATTATTAATAATAAAGACATTATTTAATATGCATTACCGCTGTCTCTCTCTCTCCCCCTCTCCCTCTCTGTCGGGGTGTGCGTATCCGTCCATCCGTCCGTGTGTGTACATATGTTGCACACAAAATTAATGCCACTGATAGTATAGAAAAATATGATTTATTTGATAAAGCTGATTAAAATAATTTTAACTCGTATCGCTCGGATTACGAGAGTTTGACTTTAAACATATTTTATTTTAGTAAATAGCCAAGCATTGTAAATACTGTATTTATATATAATCTAGATTTCACCTTTATCGTAATTTTTTATTTCAGTCGGTGGTGCGAAATTCGTACAGCTATACAAAATATTATATAATTGCTATAAAGTCTTTCTATTTATAGCTTTATTTTCTCAGTCGAATCGTATAATAACATTTTTCCATCGATTCCTCATTTTATCATAAAAGCGATAAAAGTATTTTCGATATTGCACCATTGCCAATGGTTTAAGAAACAGTTCTGATATGACGAGAATCTCTAGATGAAATATAGATACGCCATAACTCCATTTAAATTTAAAATTCTTCTCTTGCATAATACGCCATATCTATGCATTCACACGCGTATATATACACACACACATATATACGTATATATACATCAATTGTTATAAAATGAATCATTTGTTGGCCAATAATTTATCCTACAAATTGTGGCAATAATAATTTCACCTCAATATGCCGAAAGCATAAATTGTGCATAAATTATGTAAAGCTCTTGGAGTGGTAGAAAAAAAAGCCTCGATGCATTAAGCTCTCGAGAGGAGCAGACGATTCCAGTTTAATCTTTCTTGAATTCGCTGAGAAATTCGTTAACTTACTCGTGTAGGTGCATCATATGGTACAAGGCGATTCCTGGCATTCTTTCTTCTTCCCGGAGCCACGACTTCCATATTCCAGCTCCACTTCGTTATGAAATAATATCCATGGAAGCCGTTTTGGAAGCTCTGCGGCAGCTTATACGCATGTATACATAGTCATACTATACCTGCACGCGGAAACAAAGTCGTTGGAGAAAGGAACGCATTTCACCGAACAGTAAGATAGTCACAGAGAGAGAGAGAGAATAGACTCGTGAGCACTTATAAAAGCAAAGGCCACTAAAAATCCTTGACGAGAGCCATAAATTCCCTTTCACGATGTAAGATCCTCTCTGTACACGGACACATTTCCTTCTCCTCTTTCAAAGAAGAAAGTCGGAAGATTCGGCCGTCCTCCTTGCTCAATGGAAGAGAGCTACATCCTTATAACATCTGGGAGCAGAGGGAAGGAGATGGCGTAGAGAGACAAAGGAAAGATAAAGGAGAGAAATATGGATAAATAGGAGAAAAGATAAAGTCAGATCGATGGAGCGAGAGAGAGAGAGAGAGAGAGGGAGAGGGAGAGGGATTGAGAGTGAGAGAGGGCTAGAGATTGGCGCAGTAAAGGTATGGAAAGAGAAAAAGAGGAGAAGGCATAACAGCCGAAGGCACTCGCACATTCTCATCTCGTCCTCATGCAACTGCATGAATAAACGCAGGAAAAAGAATAGAGGAAGGAGAGCAGAGATGCTGGTCACGTGAGTATAAAGGACACATCGTACAGTAGCATAAAGTGGGCGGACGATGGTCCTGGGATGCTTTCCTCCACAGTCTCAGCGGCGAGGAGAGGGAGAAGCGCCCGACTTCTCCTCTTGCGCGCGCGCATTCCCTAACTTCGGATTGCATCTCTCCATGCAACTATCCTCTCCCACTCTCGCGATACCTCCCCCCACCCCTCGCTCTCACTCTCTCTCTGCACCACCTCCCTACCTCGACGTCCTCCTCCCCGGTCCTCGCTCCCACCACCATGATTATCGCACGCACACCAGCGCGCCCCTGCATGCGAACGCGTGCACCCGCGTGTGCACCGCGTGCGTGGGTGTGCGTGGACGTGCATTGTAGGTGATACGGGAACGTCTATTTCTACTTGGCCGTCCTTCTCTCTATAGCTTCTCGAGCGCTTTTAGTGCTGCGCATTACCGACACTCGGAGAATTCAAGGGACTTTGCGTGTTTTATTTCTCTTTAGTCGTTTTTTACCTGTGTTTGTCTGGGGGGGGGGGGGATAGAGCGATGCGATTTCTCTCATCTCGAGTTTGGAAAATATCGTGGCCTCTCGTTGTTTGGCAAGTGCGCGGAGAATGTATAACACTCGCAGCCCCAGCACCATTGGGATTATGAGTTTAGAATTGCAAAATACTTTTTACGTGACCCAAGTATAAATGATATTTTTCTTTTATAAAACTGTTTTGTGGCTGATTTCTAATGGCGAATGCTTAATTCTCAGAGTAGAGTAGCTAATGATAACTGTATTGGCGATTTTCTTCCTTATGCTGTCTTTATAAGCATTTTTCTCAACATGAGTATTGTCGTGTCTAGAAATAAAGTATAACGATTATAAATTTCAGCTATTTTTTTCTCCGCCCCACGCCCCGTTTATCATAATTTAATCCACCTAATGAATTTTTGAATTTATTAAGTGGCCAGCTCAATACTTCATATTTATTCGTATATTTATGTAATATAAATTTTATGATAATGGAGTTTACAACACCGTTGGTAATATTATTGGGTCATTGTCCTTGTACTTGGAAAGTCCAAGTGAACATAAAGGGCAGAGAAGGAGATGAATTGATTTAATGTATTCGCGAGTGATTGAACGCAAAAACTCGTTTGAAATCATCGGCCAATTTCAGCTCTAATGCATTGAATTAACCAATAATGCATTATCGTCTTGTCAAGCACGAAGCTCGCGAGATATCACAGGTCAAGGTACAGCAGTTTTCAAAGATAAGGGAATTCTTTGTATCGCGCATTGTATCAACGTCTCTGTCTTCATTACACGCGGGAATAAAAGTGCCAATTTTGCAGATACGACGATCCTCGTAGACCTACAATAGCCGACCTTTCGTAAAAGCAACCGAGAGGAGCAGCAGCATTTTAGCAAATGTATCAACAGTCACGTTTACCGCCTCTCGTAACGGCACAAAAAGTTGCCTTGGCGTAGCGCATCGACTGCACATCATCGTTTTTCCCGAAGACGCCGGGCAAGGAAGAAGCTACGGCGAGGTGAAGAGAGCGAGAGCGAGCGAGAGAGAGCGAGTTGACAGATGACAGATAGAGATAGCCAGAGAGAGAGAGAGAGTGGGAGAGAGTGGGAGATTGGGAGCGGGGGTCGGGGTACCGGGGTTGAGGAGGGTGTCAGGGGCGGGAGGGAGAGAGAGCGCGAGAGAGCGTAGGCGGACCTGGATTCTCGACTGCGACTGGCGGTGCGGTAGGCGTGTCTTCGTAGCAGGTGCGAAGGTGCGCGCCCCCCGCGAATGCCACGACGCGGAGCAGCCCCGCCTTTTCACGACGTTGGTTGCTGTGCTGGTGGTACTGGTGCTGCTGCTAGTGCCACCGTTACACACAGGAAGACGTCGTCCACATGGACGAGCGGGAGTTCACCCGGAGTTCAGGCCGGTGCAGTATAAACGGCTCTCTCCCGGATGTCCTCTTATCCCGAGGTTATATACCAACACAGCCCCGTGTCTCGTACATGGACATTTATATAATACAGAGTGGGTGGGCGAGAGAGAGAGAGTCCGTGGCAAGTTAACGGGGCTCGTTTCTCCTCTCAAAGCTCGGTGCTACCATTCGAGCTTGGCTGTACCCCCTTCGCAAGGTAATGTCAATGTCCTCTCTCTTTTCCATGGATTCAAGACCGCCACTACCACCGTCATTCCCAGCTCTCGCCCTCGTCCCCCCTCCCCGCCCCCGTCGCCGCCAACGCCACCTCTCTCACCCTCTCCTCTCTGTATCACTCCGATCGCTCTATCCCTCTCTCTCTCTATTTCGCCCTCTGTATCTCGCGAGACGTTATAGTACCGGTGCAGCCAAGATAAAGCGCCTCCCGGGTTGGCTGCTCGCTTCCTCGGGGTTGTCTGAGTGCGGCTTGGTTGGCTGGCGGAATGTGTAGCCTCTACCTCCACCTCCTCCCTGCATTTTCCATCGGTGCACTGCTCTCCTCTTCCCGTCACTTGACGCGCACGGAATGCAGGATGACACAACGACACCGCTGGTACCTTCCACATTTATCCGACTGTACATAGACGTACAATCCTCGTCTTTTCATCCACCACCCCTTCCCCCCCTCTCACTCCCTCTCTCTCTCTCTCTCTCCCTCTCTCTCTCTCTCTCTGTCGTCCTCTTAATTATTTGCAGGAATAATTGTATAAATGTATTTGTAGACGCGTGCGTATGTTAATCCGAGGTGGTCAAGGTGGTGGATTCGGGGTCACGATGAAATAAATTAGCCGAATCTCTGTTCCCATTCCTTGAAGAATGGGAATGATCGGGATGAAAGAAGTGGGCATGACAGGTGAAAAGAAAGCAGGAGCAGTAATGTCAAGCAACATCATCTTTAGATTTGGTCTATTAATTTTAAAAGAATTCCAACGTGGCTCTATGCGGAATACGAAATTATTAATTTTATTTAATTAGGATGGAGTAATGTAAGATTAGTCGAAAACTTTTGAAATCAGATTCGAGTGCATTTCAATAGCTTATGAATATGGATTAGACTAGGTACTATGATATATTAACAGGAGATTTGCAAGAACGATTGTGAAAATTCTTAAACTAAAAGTAAGTATTAAATTAATATTATTATAAAGACAAAATTTCTTTCAATTATTAAGGATTTTGCTTTTTGAATAATAAATCCAACATTGGCAATCAATTACATTATTATTAATGTAAACTTTATTTCACTTCACGCGCACACACACACACACACAAATATACAATATATATATTTGTACGTGCATAGGTAATATTAATATGATGTACATTTGCGAGAGAATTTTTACAAAAACTCAAATATTTAATAATCAAAGGTATGGATTTGCCGAGTCATGTATACGATGCACGTAAGTGAGATTCGATAAAACAATCAGGCGTACAGGTGAAATGTTTGAAAACTCGGGTGAGGCTGAACGGTCACAAGATCTTTGAATTTAGTATCTCAATATCTATTGATTAAAGAAATAAGAGCTTGAGGGAGCTCACATTAAACGCGAGTCTCGTTGGCCAAATGAGCACACCTCCTCGCCTACCTCGCCTACCTCGCCAGCAAACCTATTCCACTCTCCCGTCTTCTCTTGGACTATAAACTCTTCTTCGCCACTGGCAGCTATTACTTTTCCAAGCCGTGCCGTCCTAAGCTATTACGACATCTGCGGCAGGAGGAGGAAAGCGGGGCCCGCGAGCGAGCGAGAGAGACCAGTGTCGGGGGTGTTAGGTAAGGTGATGTATTGAGATCCCATTGTATCCGGGGAATCCCCCAAGATTGCCAAACGACGCCACCCCGCACTCGTATTATACGTTGCCGCCATAAGCTAGACCGAGCCTCGGCTACCCCCCCACCCACTCACCCACCCCTTCCCGCGCCACAACTACGGCCGCCCGCCCGGGCCGACCCCGAGGTCCCGTCGTCTTTTGTTTTCTTCCGCGGCGCTGACTGACTCTCTTTTTCTATTTGCCTGCTGCTCTTTTATAATTTATTCCGATATTGTCGCGCCGATGGCATTGTTCGTGACACGGAAATACTTGCTTTTTCATTACGCTGGCTCTTGATGTTTGATAGATTAGTGTTGGTAATAAGAGGATGGCGAGGCTTAAATTCGTTGCAAATCCGTGAAAGACGCCAATTATTACGTACCTTAGCCAAGAATACTTGGCTAAGGGCGTTGACGTCGCGCTCAAACAAAACACTCAAATTAATCGCGTGATACAATCAATACGCAATAATTGGGTCAATGTTACGTAATGTGGGCCGCTTAATTTCGAGTTCAAGTAATCGGCTAAGCGTACGTCAACTGACAGAGGCCGCGTGGTCCAATCACAGCAACATTATCACAAATCATTGGAGCCACTTGTTTCCGCGTGAGCTACTCAATGGTATGAAATTGTAAATAAATCAGGCCATCGATGCAGCTATGAAAAATATTTTAATAAAAGCTGGCGAGAGGAGCGCGCGCGTCGAGGGAGCGCGGCAAGATGCAAAACGAATAAGAAAAGCGCGGGGCAGAGGAAGAAAAAATTTTCACGTCAGATAACTCAGTGTCCTTCTTTTACTTTATTATCTTTTTAGCTATCGCCATATAGTCCTCCTTCCCCCCTTCCCCCCGTGTGTCTTTTACACGTTTCTGACCCCTCCGCGCCTCATCGCCGAGACATATACACGGCGTTTTTTGCAAGCGTATGCAAATCCCGTCGCATGCGTGGCAAATATTCTCGCCGAGGAAGGTCGTGGCGAAAGATGAGTAAGGATGAGACGAGGGGTGATGTATATATATGCACACCTATATACATATACATATACATACATATATAATACTGGCAACGTATTATGTCGACGGCGTTTGATGGCGGCTGAGGGGGTGGGAGGGGGGTGGGGGAGTGGTCCAGCAAAAAGCGGTATCGGCGTCTTCTGGCCACTGACTTTTATACGACGACCAGCGATGCCGGCCATTCGAATAACAACCAATAACGAATTCTACGTCTACGTCACATGTCGCGCGTATACTCGTTTGAGCAACGAAATGCTCGCGTATCCTCTTCCTTTTTCCTCACCTTTTTTCGGCAAGTATGTACAAACTTCGACTTGGGCTTGTCAATGGACAATTCTTATTCGATCGACATGTCAACGATTAGTCTAATTTTTAGAATGTGAGTTTGGTTTTAAGAGCCAATTTCAGCGTCCGTGAAGGAGGGTGGGCGGCGAGTGGGGCGGGGGGATGGATTTGTGAGAATACGCAGCGGTGATAATGCGAGCAGCCGGTATCACAATCGACGTGTAATATAATAAACCGAGGTGGAGTCGTGGAGGACGAGTGTAGTCGATATCGTGAAATTGAATTGGCGAAAAGGGCGTGTGTGCGCGGGAAAATTCGGCCACAATATCATCGAACCAACGCACCCGTGGAAATTGATGTTATGCGCGGATTTTAATTGGCGAACCGCCAGTTTATCTCCAACGCTAGGCCTACGAGCGAGTATAATAAGCACAAACAGCCTCCACACACGCGTGCGCGGTACATAAATGTCGCACTCTTGCGCCCACGACAAATATTTGACGTCGTTGACGGGACAATTTGTATGCGATGCCAGTATGCTGTTATTTGTGTACAAGCCATTATATTTGCGAGTAATCTTGGCAATTTTCCGATGCTTCCATTCAATTTTTGTTATTTATCGTGATTTAAGCAAATGTTTGAGTCCAGGGCGAATAAATGATCGCTCTCTGTTATTGTTTCGACTTTGGCGAGAATTGAAAATTTCTCGAATGCCAAATTTCGATTTTTTCTTTATTTTTTCCTCTCTTTTCTTTTTTTTCGCTTGTAAACAAAATAAACAACATAATCTTTTAAGTTGCACCAAGTATGAATATTCTCCGTAGAACGTTCCAAGAGTCGGCAGAATATAAGTTTCCTTCACTTTCCCTCCAAATTCAATTCAAAATACGCTAATTATGTGCCTCGATTTTTTATATTAAAAAAAAACTTTGATTATATCATATATGAACATATGTGTATATATATATTGAGGCTGATTAATAACTTTTATTCCAAAGGGAATTTTGTTTTTGCGCCAGAAATTTTCATAATTACAATTGGATCCTTTTGTAATGTTAAAGAGAGCGAGAGGAAAAGGGAAAAGGAAAATTATTAAATAGATGAGGCGCGATATATGGATTTAAGGGAAATTCCAGAGTCGAATCGCATTACCGCGTGTAAAAATCAATATCCCTTAAAGGCTGAGGAATAAGAAAGAAGTTGGATCAAGGAGCTTATTATAAAAGTGAGCCGCGAGCATTTAGCGTAGACTGTAAATAAAAATTGGATTCTGCGAAAGGAAGGAAGGAAGGGAAGGAATAGAGAGAGAGAGAGAGAGTAGAAAAGGCAACAGGAAAAAAGTAAAGCGAATGAAAAATCGTGCGAAAAATCAGCCGAGATACTTTCTCATCGACGACACTCGTGCACTCACGCGTCCTCAAAAGGGCCAATGAAAAAACTTCCAACAAAGGAAGGAGGAGAGGATACGAGGGAAAGAGGTAGCGAAGCAACTGATAAAGAAGGGTGAAAGTTTGGTGATACGCGGAGCTTTGAATTTTCGCTCGGGCAAAGTGTGTGTGTGTGTGTGTGTGTGTGTGTACAGGGTGGAAGGAAGCGGGTAGTGCGTGTGCCCGAGCGAAAAAAAGACGGAGGTGGCGGATCGGAAGCGAGAAGTCCCCGACGTTTATTACGACTTGGCCGGACTTTCTTGTTTATTCAGCGTCCGTTGCTCTCCTCTTGCCATCCCCCGTGCGTGCCGAGGCTCCATCGAGGGAGGGCAACCGAGACGCCCGGAGCAGCGGTATTTTCCTTCCTGCCACTTCTTCTTCCTCACCCTCCCCCGGCCTGCCCCCCCCCCCTCGTTTTCTTAGGCCTCCAGTAATTTATTTCCCATTAGGACATATAAGAAGGAACGTGCCTGCCGGACGCCATTTGCCCCCTTATTAGGATAAACACCGACTGACGTTTTACAAGACGGGAGCCGCCCCTCGCCTCCCTTCCCCAGCTTTTGCCGCGCAATCTCGCAACGCTGCATGCAGAGGCCGTTCATTTGGCTTACCAGGTGGGCCATCCTCGCAGCCCGCCCGAGCTCCCCAAGACATCCCAACGCGAGTGACCTCCTCACCCAATGTCACCAGAGAGCGAGAGACCCGAGAGCCTTGGCATTTGACGAGGTCGTAACGAGCGCGGGGCAGGAGAGTGGGAGGCGGCGCTCGACCAGCGCGTGAAAAATTCAAAAGGGGTGAGATCCCCGGATGGGGAGGATCGGCGTGAGCGAGGTTTTAAAGTGAAAGATTCCACGGGCCGAGGCGCTACGTGCCCCGCATACTTGTGCCACTCGACGGAGAGCCACTGATTCTCGCTGAATACTCACTGATTCGTGTGGCGGTGGTGGCCTCGAGTGCGTGGCCAAGGATCCCTCGGCATTTTGATCGTGGCTTATAAAATTCATGGCTGCGCGGCTTATTTGCCGATACTTGAGCGCACCTCGCAATACTAGCGCATAAATATGAGGAGTAATTCTGACGAGTGGCTGGCCATTTTGGATAATTCGTAATGCGCGGTTGCGGGAGGTTCGGGGAGTCGCCGGGGCTGCAACAAGGCGGCCGAATAATTAGAGCGAGTAATGAGTGAATGAGTTCGATGCTTTTCAATAAATACCTAGAATGATTGATAATTAACGGGTATTTTGTATTTGCGTGTTCGACAATAATAGTAAGTGGCTTGTCTGGCGTGGTTTTTGCTGTTTGAGATATTAGGAAGTTGAGATTTTATTGTGTTGGAGACGAAGGAATAGATGAGCAAACGTATTGCTCGGTTTTAACGGAATTTGTTCTCCGTAGTAAAACAGAGAGAGAGAGAGGGAGTGGGGAGAGCGGGGAGGGGGGGAGGAACGAAGAGGTGGATGAAATAAAGTAAAATAAATCACTAGTCTCTTATAATTATTATATTAAATTTGCCTTTAATGGTACTAGCAATATTAGCAATGGGAACGTTAAACAATGTAAATTGAACTGAATTTACTCCGAGTGAAAATACAGTTAAATTTTCACTGCCTTTCGCGTAAAATATTCTCTCAAAGGAATTCCAGAAGATAAGATATTTAAAATTCCAGACTTACACACTGTGCCCATGATGGACGGGATATAATGCCTTCATGCGTTCTACCCATCTTCAAGTTTTTCCTAGCCATACACGTGCAGAGCTCTATGGAAAATGAAAAGCCAATGCGAGTATAAAAATTTACCACAAGTACATATATAGATAGATCAACCTTCAAAAGATCCTCTCAAACTCGACGAACTTTTATATTGCATTTTCCTCTTAATTTTCTCTCTCTCCACCACCCCACCGCCACCCGTTCAAACCTCCCCCACCCCCGCCCCCCACTACTACTACATAAGTATACACTTTGCCTCCTCTTCCTTACGCTACGTACAGTCGGCCGCAATTCTTTCTGTGTATAACCGTCAAACATTTTTCTCTTTTGTTTCTACGAAGGTCGGAAGCGAAGTGCAGGCGGGCGTTTACAATTGGCACATGAAATTTAAAGAAGTCACGGGTTCGAGTCTCCTCCTTCCTCAATCTCTATAACGACGCGGCGCGCGTTCGAGCCCTTATTCTTTTCTCTTCCTTCCAGCTCGCTGGAAATTTACATTTCCTCCCTCTTTCTCATCCTTGCCTCTTCCTCCTACCGACCACTTCAAACCCCCCCCCCCATCCACCCATCCACCCCCACCACCTCCATCGCCGACCCACTCGCTCTCGCTCTCACTCTCTCTCGCTTCTACTCTGCGTGGAACTGTCTGTTTATCCCGCTTTCTTTTAAAGAGCCTGCAAAGAAAGAAATGGAAGAAGGAAAAATCATCCCCCTCCTTCGGGTGCTTTATTTCCTCGAGCCCGCAGCACCTCGAGTCAAGGGACGCTTCTCTCCCCCATTTAACGGGACGAGATTACACTTCGCTGGCCGATAATCGAAAATATGCCGAGGAATAACTCCCAGAATCATTTGTAGAGAGAGAGAGAGAGAGAGAGAGAGAGAGAGAGAAAGGGACAGTCGCACGCTGCAAAGTTAGCGCAAGATAAGCCATCGACGGCTCCTCTACTACGTCTTGAATAACGAAGCGAGGGTGGCTGACTCTTCATTAAGAAATTTCTCTCTTCTCCCGCTTGCTCTTTTTAATAATTAAATATTTAATTTTCCATAGCACGACGATTGCTTCGCGCTCGAGCATCGATGATACAGATTTATATGGCTCTATCGAGAATAAATGACGTTGTTACTGATTACCTGCACACTTCTTCCTTTCTTTCTGCCTTTCGACATTTACTACTTCGATTGGCTTTAACTCGGTAAATTTATTCCATTGATTATTGCTCCGCGCCAAAAGCACGACACTCTATTTATTCAGTAGTAATACCAAGATCGGTCATTTATTTATTATGCCAATGACTATTCGATGATATTTTCACGCGATTGCCCTTTCTCTTTGGCCTTTTTACAATCACGCATATGTACAGCAGCTAACCTACAAATGTACATTACCACGGCAAAATTTGACATAAAGAAACATCCTATAATAAGTCTAAAATACAAACTGATGTAATAATTTATGCGCTTTCCTCGAGCAAAGTCTCCAGCGAAGCTCATCGAACGAATTTGACATAACTGGACTGTATTTATCGAGATGCCGACGCGAGCATTAATGCTTGGCACAATTTATCCTGAGCGACGGTCATCCGATTAATTGAAAAGCAACTCTCCCCAAGCAATTAATACACACGCGCGTCTTGAAAAAAATCTTAGGCTTGCCGTTTAATTTTAGAAAAATTAGTGCCACTGCCACAATGCGTTATTGAAGTGCTTTAACCTCCGTTAAAGCTTTTAGCTACTCACTCCCAATGCAAATTATACCTTACTATATATACCTCGGCGGCTATCCCTTATTCTAAGAATTAAGAGTCCAAAGCTCACCGCGAAACGAGCCAAAGGGATCAGCATTCGCGGCGAAAGGTAATCCCGACGGCGGATCCGATTCCCGAAACCATCCTGTAATTGACGCAATTTTTCCTCAGTCCTGGCTTTAGAGTCTATACGCCCGAGAGGAAACACTACCCCCGCCGCCCCCACCCAACTCGCCTATATTGCCCACTTAACCTCACTCTCCCTCCCGCCCTTCCTCCCTGTATCTTCACTCGCTCGCTCTACTCTCCTCTCCTGCCATTCTTATTTTAAGCTTCGGCTCTTATAGCCTCGCCCGGTATTTATTCCTATTGACTCTTCTTATTCCTCGACACTTGGAATTTACTTCCTTCTGATTTTCTCGAATCTCCTGGAGAAATTTGGTTGGAAATCCCTTGGAAATTCTGCTGCTACTTTTAAATGGGCTTCGGGGGGGTGGGGGGTGGGGGGTAGTTAATTATCGTGAAAGTGCTCGTTCTATTTTACATATTCGTCAATGTTTTTTATAATTGTAAATTGTGGATGCAGTTAATGTTTGCTGGATTAGGCAAAGCCTAATCGAAAAATGTCCAAGACACAACAAAAAAGAGAAGCATGGCAATTTAGTTTTTGCAATGGAAAAGAGAAAGAAAGCGGCTAATGAGTCGGTGTTTTGCTACAAGAAAATGATCTCTTATTAATGAGTGTTTGACTATTGCAATTGTCATTGAATGATAATGGCTTTATAGATAATAATAAAGCAATTAATACATTTGAGCGAGGACCAATGTGTCCTCGTATGATGTTTATGTTTAGAATTGACGTTAGGCAGCTGGATAATAATTATCGCTATCCAAATTCTTTTTCAATATTCTCTTTAATTTTTCGGCCGCCATATTTGGCGTGAGATTGCCAAGCTCGGCCTCTCCCTCTCAACAACGCACTTGAAGTAAATCTCTTTTAATAGTGAAGAAAAGCTGACCGCGCGTAAAAGATACGAAGCGTTTCAAAAAGTCCATTAGTCGATTTATTTACTTCTCTCCGCCATAAATAAACATATACATTATTTGTGGCAAGAGGAGTAGCAACAAAAAATGCTGCATCGGCAATAACCACGTTCATTTCTAATAAAAAATTACACTAAAAGATTACACTTTCTAAATTATAGTTATAAACTAAACTACCTAGCGATAAATGTAAGGGAAGAGGTGAACTTTTTCAAGCAAGCGTATATAGAATCTTTTATTATAGGAATATAAAATATAAAAGAATATTCGCGTGGCAGAAACATCGTATGTGAATGTGGCTGTAGCAGCTGCTTGGAATAAAAATAATTTTTCTCATACGTATGAATAGAAATACATGAAAACTCCTGCCCTCATTAATATACAAGAATAAGGTGATCAATATATCATTTATTTATGGCTTTCTTTGTCTTCGAGAGGTATCATCGATGGCATTGCTAATACGATCTTTTCAGGCTTTCATGCAATAAGGCCATGTTCAAGAATATTGAGATAATTATTTAATTTCTCTGCCTCGGCAAAGCAATTCTACGATATACGCGTGATATATATATATATACTGTCTGCTGGTGCATATACTCGAGACTTGTAGAGAAGACAAG
Organism: Ceratosolen corneri; assembly: GCA_030522565.1. Classification (NCBI taxonomy): domain Eukaryota; kingdom Metazoa; phylum Arthropoda; class Insecta; order Hymenoptera; family Agaonidae; genus Ceratosolen; species Ceratosolen corneri. The sequence goes on from JAPYYT010000508.1 coordinate 46,763, forward strand.
TGTACATTGAAAAAAGATTTCTATAATATATTTTCAACAAGAAGTATCGATTTTATTAAAGTTCGAGTCAATTTCATTTTTATCGTATTTCTCTACAATCGAATGTGGCTTTTTCTATTTCTCTCGCAAAGACACGATTCTGCCAAGTATTCACTTCGTCGTCAATAGCATTTAATATTAATTTACCTCTAATTTTACCAATAAAGTACATTAGGCTGAAATTCAATGGGACTTTATGAGATTACGTTTGATGAAAAGTTTAAAGCTCAAAATGAGCTTATAAAGCGAGCCATTAGTTCATACAGACGACGACGGTTCACGCTTCTATATGTCGAAATCTCCTCCACAGTCCAGCCCACAATGTCTCTTCCCTTAAGAAATAATATCGGGATTATTCGATACACCGATCAGCCACGAGAAACATCCACATCATAAACAAAACAACTGCCGAGCTGCCTCATCATTGCCTCCAAAAAGCTCAAGAGCATCGCCAAAAAGACAGCTCTGATAAATTTGTTGAAGAAGCTAAGCCTCGTACTTACGGCCTCGCTCGCATGCAGTCGAATCCCATAAAACACCATTAACTACAACAGACAGCTCCAACGGAGTAAAAGGGTGGCTCGGCATCAAAAACGCAAGAGCTCGATAATTATTCGGCGTAGGCTTGAAAAATTGCCGCATAATCCAGAAATCGATATACTCGCGCAAAAATGTGCGAAAGTAAAGAAGGAAGGAGAGCCCCTTATACAGGTCGAGGGATACTTGTCTCGCGTAAGAGGGCCGGAAGGCGAGGCGAGGCGAGGCGGAAGGCGACGAAGATAGCGAGAGAGAGAGAGAGAGAGAGAGAGAGAGAGTAGATGGGGGGCATAATGTATCGATATCGTAATAAGGCAATGATTGGACGCGTTTCAGCGAGTGGCTATTATTCATACACACGACGTCTCCTTTCTGAGCCTCCGCCGAATTCTTGCCTTACATCTTCCCTTTCTTTATTGCTCTATTATGCGATTATTAACGGTGGTGTAGCCTTAATTTATTAATATATCGAAGGAATGTACGAGCAGTCGTGATTTTTCGATTTTCCGCTCCCTCGACGTGTCTCACTTCTAAACGAGTGCGCTCGCCAATCGCGAGCTTTGCTGTATATATTTAGTTATCTGGATACTAATATATCATTAGATTGTGCAATTAACTAATTCCATTAGTGTCGAGGGAAATATATATTCGCTATTTAGCAGGAGTTGCGCAACGCTCGCCACATCACTTTTACAGATGCTTATTTTTAACACTCTGCGCGCTGTTAAACTGCCTATATAGGAATTCGCTATAAATACTTAAAATAGAATGCTTAAAAATATGGATGAAAAATATGAGGCATTTTCATTCAGAGGCACATTGGGCGACAATGTCGACCCATAAGAATTTGTCGCTGCAAGACGAAAGGATGGAAATTTTTTTTTTTCATAGCTTCATCTGCATTTATAATTCTCGTGCAAATGAAGCAATAAATGCGCGCAAGAATGGAGAATTTAATATATTGACGTCGTAATAAGGAGACGAAACTCGCTAGCACTGTCCAGACACGATTCATAGAGCTTGAGCCAATGGTTCGTGAAATATCCATCCATCTATCCATCTATCCATGTATTTACGTATATATATATACGTATATATGGATGTCGATAAATTTACGCAAACGTTGCAATTAACCCGTGGGAACGCCCGCATCACAAGACAAATCGCAATAAAAAAGAAAAAGAGAGAGAGAGAACGCTAGCTCAAAGGTGAGACAATTTTCTCATTCGTTCGCTAGTTTGTGTGAAATTAAAAATTCTCAGCAACTTGGCTTACAACGTGCAGCATAAACATTTTCATAAACATTTTAACTGTCTAGACACAACTTCACAGTACAATGCAATTACGAAACCCTCTTTCACCTCAGTTCATCTTGAGCTTACGAGCTCTCGCTCATCTGACACTGCATAATTTATAAAGCAGCATTAGATTCTTCTCTCATATTTGAGAATAAGACGACGAAAAATAAATGAACTCTTCAATACCCACACTTTGGGCCACCAAAGCGCGCACACGCTCACCCCGCTTTATACGTGCACTCGGATTACAAAAAACATTTCTATGATACATTATTCATCTTAGACTTTTCCCGACACGCACACACACACCCGAGGCGTATCGTCGTATCCAGCTCGCTCAGCCTCTCCTCTTCAGCTATAAAAGCGCGAGTAATCACGAGGGTGGCGAAATGAATTTCGCGAGTTTTGCGTGCGGCTGAGGTCGGGGAGGGAGGATGTATTAGCTCGACTTAAGGCGACTCCAAGACTCTTCCAATGGAGCTCTGATGTTTCTCCACGATGATATGAGTGACTTATCCCTCTAAATGCTCGCCTAGCGTCGATGTTTTTTTTTCTTTTTGTGCGCGGGCGAGTGTCGGCGACAATGAAAATTCTGCTTTGCATAGTACTAGGGCGGAGGTGGGGAGAGGTCTTTAATTATATCATTAGTGGCAATTGGCAGTTGGCTGGGTAATAAATTGTAAACTTGCCACTCGCTTATTCATAATAAGTAAAGTCGCACATCGATCGGTGGCCATGTGAGCTTGACATGTATTTTATCGCTTAAGTTAATTAATGCGAATACTCGGATTTACTAGTTTCGACGAAGAAGAAAAAAAAAAACAAGCAAACAAAAAGGCAATTATCCTTTCATTCTATCGTGTAAATTCTATTTAAATTGACATTTAATTCTTTCATTCAGTTGGTGTTTTACGTTACACAGAAAATGGGGCTTTTGATTATTATCGATTGTATGAATAATAAATTATTGATTCTATTAATACGGGATGCAAACTTTATATGAAAAATGTAGCCGGCTGAGGCATCAATTAAAATTTTACCACCAAGTAAACAACCATTTTATTATTTGATCAAATAGCTGCACCGGTTAAATGGCAATTATTCGCGGTACGAGCGGTTCGCATAATAATTCTCTCGTTTTTAACATTAAAAATTGAAATGACCCAACAGCTTAGCTGTTCCAATTATCTTTCTTATGAGGCAAGTTTATTGTGAAGTAAATGTTTTAGTTGGCAAAGAGATAAAATTATACAAACGAATGCGAAGATGCTAAAAGCCTCGTATTATTCCTTGAAATGAAACGAATTTGTATTGTAAAATATTCAGTACTTAAAATATGTACGTATGGATATCTATATATACATATATATGCAAATACTTGTAGATTGTCTCAGCGGTAGATACTTGGGTATTTAAAAAATGAAAGATTCAAGCAGTGAGGCGAAAATGAGTACGATTTCATCCAGCCATCGACGATTATCTCGACGATAGGAGCCTCGGCGGCCGGGGGAGTGGGGGAGTGGGGGAGCGGTGGCGGCGGCGACGGCGGCGTGGCCTCGGAGTGGGGGGCAAGTGCTACCGCGTTTATACTGTAAAGTAACGTCCCTTCAAGTTCGCAAGGTAGAGAGAAACAGAGGGGAGCTCGGTGAAATTGGTGTGAGGCGCGGAACCCTCGCCGCAAATTTTTATTCATTGACACTGTGCGGCCGACGAAGCACCCACTCGAAAAGCCAAAAGACGCGGCTCGTGGCGACGAGGTGGCTGCTTTTGGCCTAACCCTTCCCCCTCCTTTTTCCCTCGTTCTCAGCTCAGCCTTCATCTGAGCTTCGGATACTTAAGCTCAGTGCTTAAGATGCTAATTGGTCAATGTACATTCTGCTACTTCGAAAAACCATATCTGCTTGCTATTTAATGTGATTGCATTCGCTATGGTAACGAAAGAGGTCTTGGACCGATGAAAATGCCATTCTTGCAGCTCCGATGTGAGCGAGGCATTGGGAGGCATTTCCGAATGTTGACGGCCACTATTTTAATGGGAACGAGGACTTGTGGATTACGAGTAACGAGTGATTAGATCAACTTGAAATTGTCCTCAGAGACTGTTTATTATGAAATATGGGCACAATCGATTATTCAATGAGCAGCTGGATTAGTTAAAAAAATGCTGAATTGATTATACTCGCTGCGAATGCGGCGCACACAAGTATGGATCAATAATAATAGGGAAAGTGTGTGTATATATTTTAATATCGCGATATAAATATGTAAATTTTTGTCGCTCGTGTAAGCCTGCGCGCAAAGTAGCAAAGTCACGTGGCTTATGCTATTGACAAGAAGAATGCTCTTTGGTTAAACATTTAATAATTATGCTGTGCGTGCTGAACCTCCCACTCCTTCTCCGTCAGAGCCCCATAAATATAAACAAATCCTAGGCATTAGAAGTAAGAAGCGCTCTCGTCGGTATTTTCGATAAAATTCACGCTTAGCAGTATTTGGGGAGGATTAAGGTTAGCAAAAAAATACAGAAAGAAAGAAACACAAGGAAGAAGGAGAGAGAGAGAGAGAGATCAAGAAACACACTGGCACTATCTCTTTAGGCCTAAGGGCATCGCACCAACATCAGCCGCTCGTGATAACGCGCCGTCGATTCTCGATTTTCTCCCACAATCGTCCCCCTCCTTCCTCCGTTGTTCTCGAATTCATTGAGGAGCGAGGTGGCGAGGGGCTCGCCAAAGGATGAAAAGAGAGAGCGGAGAGCAACTTCATAAATCACGCGTCCCAAGTCCTGGGGATTTGGCGCAATCCTCTGAGCGTCTTGCGCGCGAAAACGGCCCAACTTTTACGGTCAGCAAGACTCTCTACCTCCATGTCGCCGAATGTACTTATCGATTGTTATCAGCGACTGTTTCCTGGTCTCATTAAATTAGAGGCGCGGCGGTGGCCGATGCCTTTGTCCGCGTGACGATGATGAAGGATTGTGAGGCGTCGACATCGATCTCCTTAATGCGCCAGCCATGTAATGGCCTGCGAGTATTGTGACGACACGATGATAATGAGATCTTCAAGTATCTTATGGAGGAGTTAAGTGTGGCTGGCGTGTGGCTTGGTAATTATCAACTGCTCAATGGGGAAAGTACAGTTGCGGGATACAATGGGATGTGAATTACAGTCTTACCATCAATCATAATCTCCATTGGCCGGTAATTAATTGCATTTTCCCATTCCCAATGCAACGAAACTTACGCGTTAATCATGTATAACCTCGCAATCGAGAGGAAATTCCACCTTTGAGGCATTTCCTTCAAAACGACAGGGCCGTCGTCGTTAAGACAGTTAATCCGATCGATCGAGCAGCCATCCCAGAGATCCTCGTGCCCGTATCGGCGGAGGGGGGGGGGAGCGACGTCGGAGGTGCTCCCCGGCAACTTTATTTATTTCCCGGGAATGAAGATGGTGGAGCGCGGGCTGACCGTTCTCACAGTAAATACGCGGGGTGATTTGCAACATGGGCCGTGCGAGAATTTGGGCTGCCGGCTGTTGATCTTCCTTGACAGAAGGCGCAGTCTGATTCACGGCGGTGCGGTAAATTTTTGCTGAATTTACAACGGCCATTCCCTCGATGCGAGATATCTTTAGACGGCGAGGCGACAAAAGGGACGAATATTTGCCGGGTTATTGTGCGAGCGCGCGCTCCGCTGCTTACCCGGTTATTTACGGTAATTGCTGGAGAACGGAAAATTGCGGAGGTTTTTCCTGTAGTTGGCCGGGCACTTTGGCATTGTGTGTCTCGCGCGCGCGCGCGCGCGGACGATTAGGAAATTGTTTTGGGAGTTAAGAACGAGGTCCGCCCGCGGCATTTCTGGCCAGCCGGGCTGCTGCGCTCGCTTTTAGCGCGTTCGGGCATGCAGAAATTTAAAGAAAATATTATTTATATCGCTGGATGAGATAATAAACGGGTGTGCATTTGACTCGCGGGATAAATATTTCGAGCTCAAGACAAAGGCAAAATGGTATTTCTGTATGAGCAGTTTGTTTATTCGCGTGGGGAGTGTGAGATTGGTTAAACCGTTATAACTCTGATGTGATGTATTTTTCAAGAAAGTTGCAGTGACAGATTATCCGTGGCCAGTTGAGTCTTATTATTATTTGGCGTTTGTACGAACTGTAATTTAAAGACATTTCGGCATAATACATCTATTGTATTTTTAATTAATTGCAACACGTTTTTCAATCGCTCTCTCTCTCTCTCTGTCTTGTGATAATGCCATTGCGATTCATTGAAATAATTGTGTTTTTTATGTCCCCCCGCCTCTTTACAAACTATTTAACTATTTAAAAACGTGCGTTAATTATTTTTGTTGGCTATTAAATCGTAATACCTAACGCGACGAGCCGCCTTTCTGCTCTGTATTTTAAAATTAAAGGCAAAAGTTGAGAATAACGCGCTTCAATGTAATTTTGATGAGTAGCAGGTCTGTCGATACCACTGTCAATTAATTTCCATGAATTACGAATTTTCACGGAATATCAGTGGCCTGCGCGTAAAAAAGGAAAATTACTTAAAAGCTCCGGCTGATATAATCGTATTCGAGTATCGCGGCGACGCTCCATCATTCTCCCATGAAGGAAAATTTTTAAGAAATCGGGGAGGATGGGGAAGGAAGACTGGTCAAGCCGATGATGGCCAGTCGTTCATCATGTTCTGGATTTGGAAACGTTCACTCGGTTATATCCCTCGGACATTTATGGACTTCAATCCGTAATAAATTCGGTCGCTTCAGCCGTAAAAAAGAAATTTGAAACGGACAAATTTTGCCGTCTCTCACCCTATAAATAATTGAAATTCCGTAAAGGGATAAAGCGAAAATTATATTAGCGTGTTTATGTGGGTGGAATCTGTAAAAGAAATGTTAAGTATTCATCGCGAGAAAGCAACCATATTACATTATATTACATTATTCTTTATGGTCATGGAAACCAGGTTGTCTTATATACTATAAGAGTAGTATTTAGTGAATGTTTACGAATATCGAAATTTATTCTTAAAAATACATTGCCACAAGGAATAATTTAAAATGTACCTAAGAATGTGAGCGTATGATAATTCTCATTAGCTTGTGAATGATTATGCAACAACTCGTAATAAAAATCTCGATTGCAATCGTATACAAGTAATCCTGTTCGACAGGACCTTACACTCTTTAATTAATTTTAACGTGATATTAATATATTAATTAGATTTCCTGTATCTTATGTATGGAAATTTAAGTTATGAGAATACATTGTTAGCAATTATTAATGACTTTTCGAATTTTTCACTCTTTACTTGCCTCTACCAGCACCTTCGCTTATTATTATCTTATAATTTTGGTGACTTTTTTTATTCTTCTTCGTAATTGCGTGAAACGAATAGAGATAGATATATCGCGTGAAATTAATCGTAACGCCTGTCGATTTCGTGAGAGCAAATTTTATTATAAAATTTTGATGATTCGCTTTAACATAATATGAAGCTTCAATTATATCAAGATAGGTAAACAACATTACAAATCTCAAAATATTAGTGCCGCACGATAATAACATTCGAATGTCAATTCCCAGTTAAAGAGAGTAAAAATGAAGTACATTTTATACATTATTTCGTATTCATGCAACATCGATTGCACCGCTGAACCTTCACGCTCATCGGCAATGCTCTTTCAGCCAATACGGCTTAGAAAGATTTTAAATACCAACATATAACGAACGTAACGTGATGTTAAATGGCCGCATATCGACACATTGACACAATGAATGAGCAAATAATGTATTGTTTTTATAAAATACATTGGCTCAAGGATTATAATCTCTCGACAATGCCAACTATCCTCAACTTATAGAGCCGCTGAGAAATAAATGTCCATTAATTTGTTAAACGTTAAAATCTCAAAAACAAAATTTCCAAATACAAAATTTCCAAATACAATGCCCATCACTCGTCATTAATTCATAATCGAAATGCTCATTATCCTGCCCAGCCAGTTCAGCGTACAAGACATGTGTTCGTTAAAAAGAGACGAGAGCTCGCTAAATTTGCCAAACTGCTGCATTAAACAGCCACTCAAAGGCAGAAACATTTAGAGGGACGAAGGAACGAGGCCCTTAATACCTTTGAGCCTCGATAACACAATCCAAGCCCTCGTGCCCCCCCCCCCCTCTAACAGCAACACTCCCGATTATTCCAACCACACGAGTGGCTTCCGCCGCTTGGTAGCTCGAGCGGCCAAAAATCCGTTCGCCCGGCCGTCCCAAGATGAGCCCGGAAGAGTCGATCAGTCGTCACTTTTAGCAAAGGGCTACGCGCCATATCTCGCGACCATATAGAGATTACGGGAGGAGATTCGGCTGGCCAAGGTCGGCCAAGGTTTTTGACCGGACGGCCGGGGTAAGGGCTTGCTTCACATACGCGCGCCCCTCCCCCGAGATATGCAATAATGAGCTAATGTAGATAATAGGATTACGGCCCCGTAGCCGGAATCTCCTTGTAATTGGCCCGTTGAAAAGGCGAGGGCCCTCTTAATGCCGGGTCAAGCTCTCGCTCCAAAGACAAGTCCGCTTTATTGTTAAGCTCAAGAGGTTTACGCGGAGCTTTGCCACGCCAAGGACACGCGGATGCCGGCCAGCCTTTGCCTCTACATCGACATTCGACGTCTTCTCCTCCGGGGGGGCGGGGGGGGACCAAGCTTTCTTCCTCCTCCTCCTCCTCTTCTTTTTCTCTTCAAACTCTCGCTCTCTCTCGCCCTCGGTGGCGCGCTTCTCCTCCTCCTCCTCCCACCCTCCCCTCTTCCACAAGACTTTTCTTCACGAAAGTATCGGAGATTTAAGCATTGGGCGCAGTCTCATTTTATGGTCCCGATTCTCTTTCACTCGAAATAGGCAATAATAGCATTTCTAAAAAAGAGTTCGTCCGATTTATTCGGGGCTCTAGTCATGTAAAGTTTTTAACTGGCCTGCATAATGCCCGGGCTTTTAGAAAGATCGTAAAACTTTGCTTCTTAGCCCCCCCCCCCCCCACCCCCGGCCCTCGTGTGTGATTGTTTTTGGCCGAAGGCGGGGCGGGACGGGGCGAGAGGGTCACCCTTTATTAAAATAAAAAATACTAAATTGTAAATATCGATCGCCGGTGAAATGCCACTTGCTCTCAATCCCTTGCGCCCCAATTCGACTTTTTAGACGCGCTTTCTTATCCAGCGCTCGCCTTACAGTCGGAGATTTTATTAAGATCCGAGCGACCGTAGGCTATAAATGCAAGGCGCTTTCATCTGTAAATGCCAAACCCCCCTCTCCTCACGCCCCTCTCTCTCTCTCCTCACGCCCTCCCCACCCCACCCGACCCCCCCCGGCCAGGATACTGCGAACTGTACTTACGCAGCGGTGTACATTTCATCGATCGCCGATGTCCACACCTCCGTTACAAAGCCGGCAAATCGTTACGAAGATCGGCTATCCCGACTCGTAACTGCGCCCAATGATCTTGGCCGGGAAAGAGTGGACTTATGGCCGCTTATACTGGAGAGAGAATCGAAGGATGGAAGAAAGGCCCGAGATGAGATGTCTAAAAAGAGATAAAAACAAATTATTCAACCCTGCGGATATAATGCTCAATGGGCTTCGGATATACCCTCTTGGTTCTCGCAAAAATATATCTTCCCGTCTTTGGTATACGCCAAGCAAATGGCTACAATCGAATTAACAAATTATTTTAATACTTGCACAGACAGGGCGGAGACGCCTCGGTTAAAAGCTCGGAGGACTCGCAATTTTGCCAAAACTCTTTGCCACTTTATCATCATCTCACGCCCTCGTATAAAAAAGAGAGAGCAATTATTCCCTTGACGGTGAAACTTGTACAACTAATCCACTTGCCATACGTGCTTTGCCAATTGTCAACAGAAAAAAATTAACACACGCACACGCACACGCACAAATTTATCGTGACTGATAAAATGCTTACAAGTAATCTGCTTAATAAGCCATTAAATCGAATTTTAAAGATCGAGAGATGGCGCACGATAAAAAGGATAATGAGCAAAAGGATTGGGCTCTTAGCCAGTCATCTCGGTCCCCGAGATCCCCAACAATAACAATCATCCCTCATTGTCCACGGCCAAATCCGCAAAAGGGGAAAAAAGGCAGCGGTATCGGTGTGTGCGAAAGCGTATTAGCAGTCAGCAGGAGCATCTTAGACAATCGTTTGGCTGTCAATACTCGCCCTCTCCCTCCAACATCTCTCCTAGGTGGCACGACTCCTCGTCCCCCCCCCCGTCGCCACCCTCGGCCCTTCCGATACTAACGCTCCCAATCCGCTCAAATCTCTTCCACTATAAACGGTTAAACAAAGAGCACCATTCTTTACGCCCGACGGCGAGCATCGCTTGACCAGCCCCCGGACCGTCCAGCTCAGCCCTTATCGCCCGTTGTCCACGGCTCCCGACCTCATCCATCTAATTCGAGGCGTTGCCCGGCCTTATGTCGCCTTTTTCCCGCCTCCCCCCTACTCCCGGATTTAGCACTTTCCTCGGGCACCGATACCTCCATCCACACCCAAGCCAACCGACCCCCACACGCACCCACCCACCCACACACACACTCCACTCTACTCTTGCGATACAAGGCGGCGATTTTTTGCCGCGACGCCCCAAAGAAGAAAGTCCTCGCCTTTTTACTCGCCTTTCTCTCTTCTTCCCATTCCTCTGCATTGTGCAACAAAAGGGACCTCAAGTGTCAATTTAATTAATGAGCAATTTAAATTACTCGATTGTCAATTGGTGCAGAGGCTTGCAAATTTGCTGCGTTTATGCGTTATTAAGGGCTTGCCGTTCACATGGAGACAATATGCGACTAAAAGTAAACGCAAGTCATAATAGTCGAGTTGAAAATGATGTTCCGCTGAAGAGTCGGTAATCCCTGCCACAAGCATAATCAATTGACATATCAACATATTGAGCAACATTTGTCGGGCTTTTAAATGCTCAGGCTGAATAAGGTGCAGAGATAGTAGAGGGATAAGAGGACCAATTATCATTATTCAAAAAAAGGAAAGAAAAGACTCGTAAATTAAATGGCAAGTAATAATGCAATAAATAATAGAGCAGGTGCAATATCATCCATCTTAATAAAACTTTGAGTGCTTAATTCAATTCAACTCCTAATCAGTTTTAAACAAAAAAGCTCGAAGGGAGTTCTGGCCGTTGCTCTCTCTCTTTCTCTCTCACTCTCTCTCTTTATTAGTCGCCGTCTCTCCTCTGCACATGGAGCAGGCAGTACATTCTGATATCGTGGTACATTCACCGACAAACTGGTCGCGCGGGCACGGAAATAAGGGTCTCTGCTCATTCCTCTTTCTTTCTTCTTGGGAAACGCGAGGACAAAAAACGAGGAGAATGAAAGAGCCGAGGCAACTCCACTGTCCATAATAAAAGACACGCGCTGGATTAATGTCGCGAGCACAGTCACTGTCTCGAATCCAATCAGCATTACGCCCCAACAATAGCCAGCCAGCCAATCGCCCTTTCGAAGCGCCCAATTCGATATTATCAACACGGCGACCCTCGATTAACTCGTCAACCAGCCGGTGACTACGATGCCAATACCTTCTTGCCACTCTCTTCCCCCCTCCTCCTATCCCCCTGACCCCCCAATCCGCCCCAATCCCGCTTCCCGTTCCACGCCAGCCGCTCCCACTCCCACTCCCACTCCACTCCACTTCACTTCAACGGCTTTATTCGAATGCGCCTGTGTGGATGCTCGAGCTCTGCATTAGCGAGAGAAGCTGCGAGAAATTGTTTATCAAATGCAATGATGAAATAGGACGAATAGTCCGTGGCTTTGGTGAAATGGTAAGGGACTGCGTCGATCGACTCGCTTATCTCTCCTTAAGAGCGGACGTTCAACGTATGCGCACTGTGTAGCGATTAGTGTTTATGCCAATGAAATGAATCTTGAGAACAAAACGAATGCACACCTTCCACATTTCTTTTTATTTCTTTTTCTCAAATTATGTTTAAAAATTTTTCATCTTCTCCATCCAAGCTTACGCCCAATAATAATCGTGACGAGCATCTCCGAAAGCAGAGACGGCGTCATAAACAGAATAATAATAAAATCGCTCGCTCGTACTTTTTCATGTAGATTCTAACATAATGCGACATCGACACTCCCCGCCGATGTTAATGACAGCTAGAGAGTATTAGCCGGATACTGATTTCTTTTTCTTTCATTCATCTTCTCCCTTTTTAACGAACAGAAAGTGCTTACTCGCCTCCTCTACTCTCGTCTCTTACTTGCCCTAAAATAATATATATATATATATATATAATATAGTATATATATACCTATGGTGTAGGGCCAAAGTTTTTCATCGATATTCACGAAATAAGATGCTTAATGAAAGCATTTGCTCAACTGGCCCCCACGATAATATAAAAAGACAAAAATTTAATAATAAACTAATGCAAACGAAACTCCTTATTGCTTCGACACAATGTTTTTAAAGGTGAAATAAGCTTACGCCCATTGCTCCTAATAATATAATGCAATCTTATTATTAATATCCAGAATTTATGGAAGCATCCTAGCAACGTGCTTTGGGCATTTAATTTATCCATAGAGAGAAACATTCAGCGATTAAGGAAAAATAATTGGACTCGCGTTATTCCCGATATTTTAACATTTGTTTGTTAAGATTTGATGAGTTTATTAATTAATTGCCAAGACTGATCGATCAATTTCATATAATGTAAATATCATGCTTACGATATAAATTATTTCTCTTAATGCGAGCAAATACGTGACGGGGGACATTAAATATTATTAATTTTTTTCTTTTCTCTCTTATCATTATCAAATATCATTATTAAAGTATATACTTTTGCCTCTAATGAAATTATTATATCGCGTCTCTGTCATTGACTTTATAACGCTTATGAATATTATCACGTATACAATTTATCTATCTATCCACGATGTAGCTGACAACTTATTTATAAATTATTCCCCGTTTATTTATTGTACTCGGCAATTGCGCAATGGCCGATAAGCCAACTGAAACTCATCTGTGCGAATGCAACGAGGAATGCTCGTTCGTGAAATCAAGAAACGCCTTTATCCTAGAATCGGTAGTAAATATTTTATCTCCACAAATGAAATAATTCACGCTCAAAGAAACCTGCAAAAAAATCCATCGCCTCAAATAAGCCAAAGAAATAAGCTTTAGCTGCATACTTAAAGTCCCAATAGTAAATTAATAGATTGACTTTACAGACTAATTTTCCGATTTACTAATTTACCGACATAATTTTCACAGACACGTCTCTTACCATAAGTTTTTAACAATAAATCTGCATATTGCAGGCCAAATAGCCAATTGTCGATATTAGGAGCGAATAGAGAATATTAGAAAATGTGGGTAATCGGGGGAATCGATAGGCGTCCAAGTGCAGCAAATCTAGTTGGCCGAGCAATCATTGCCAACAGTTTGTCGATTATAATGAAATAAAGAGAGGGAAGCCAAGCCGATGATGATAATGACAATGCACGCGTCCCCTTAAGACTGTCGGGCTAAGCAAGTAGGAAGCAAGCGTGAGAAGGAGCGATCGAAGGAGCGATCGAAGGAGCGTTAGAAAGAGCGAGCGGAAGAGCGCCACCTAGCGGCCGAAAAATCATCCACTCACCATGAGATTGTGCAGCCTGTAGAAGCTCGTGGAGGCTCGGAGGAGTGGAGTGGAGCACGAGGTAAGGCGGGAAGAAGGGCCGCTTTGTCGTATTCGCGCTAACAAAAGGACTGCAAGTGTTTTACGAGGCCGGATAACACGATGAAAGATGCGAGCAGCAGCCAGTCATGTTTAAAGGTCCACCGCAGCGGCTCTGCGGCTTCGCGGACCGATCCGTCCTCTATCTCGCTCACTTGTCTTCGGGGGCACAATGGGAGTGAGGGTAGGGCGACTAGAGCATAGTGCTATCCCCGTAATATATCAGTTCGGTATTCTAATGTCCAGGACGGTTAATCCGAAAAGTGCCGACGGTGCAGCTCAGAATGCGTGCACGTGTCACTCCTTTTTGCCGCCTTGTGCGTCCTTTTCTCCCGCTGAGACTCTGCCCGTGCGTGGCGCGCCTCAGTGTGGGTACGGCGTTCGTGTGCACTTGCGCCTGTGTGTGTGTGTGTGTAGCGGCGTGCGTTCACAGTTGAGTTACGCTGCACGCATTATCCCATAACCGGAGGATTTATCGTGGATGGATCGCCGCGCAATTATTTAAGTATTGGTCGGAGGGAATTGTGAGTGTTGTTGTAGCGGCTGGTAAATTGGGACGAGAAGTTTGAAATTTCAATGAAACATTATTAGTCCGGGCAATGGCTTTCCTTGATTTCTCGGCGATTTTCTCGTTTGATTGGGCGTTACGGGCCCCCGCTGCAGTGCATACGATGTGGACGAGTCTTGAAGCAATTGTCACGAGGATTTCATTAAACGGGATGGGAAGGAGGAGCGCTAATATAGTAAATATTTGACTCCAATGAAGGAAATGTTCATTTCAGTTGGCATAGTCTAAATAAACAGTCGCATAATCCCGGCATATTAGAAAAGAATTCTCCCTCTGACATTGCTCGATGTAATATCCTTTTGTTGAGATTGAAGTATTTTTTTTCTTCTTCTTACTTATTTAAGAAAATAATAACGCGTTTTATAAAATAGATTGGAATCGAGTGTTTTCGTATAATATTAAATAAAAACTCTGAACACCAAAGATAAGAAGATAATCTGAATAATTATGAAAACAGCTAACGTAAACGTTAAAAATTTCGAAGATGTAAATCTGAGTAAATAGTATGTTAAAATTGTATCTAGTTTTCTCAATCGGCTATACAAACTAATAAGCTGAATATTTATAGATAAACTAAATAATTTCTTGTGAATGCTTAGTACATTAAAAAAATATTTAATCGTGTAATAATCACATGCTGCCTTAATAAATCCTACGAAGGCGTCTCTACGGCGTTCGGCCCGAGAAATTATTTATTACCTAATAATTATCAAATTCATTGTGCCGAAACGCCGTTGTAAAATCCGTTGCTTTAAACAGGGACAATCGTAGCCCAATATATTGCCATTATATTATCGCCTTAAATCAATTATTCTCACTATGGGAAGCGAAGAGGCTGTCATGCCAATACGAACAGAGTCGTCTCGCACTTCCAACATTCGGCATTTCTATTAAGAGCGAGGCCACTAGATTTCTTCTCTTTGATTTCATCTTAAATTGATTTGCTCTTACTTCTTCGTACCTTGTGTGCCGCGCACACGCACGCACACGGGCGGTAAACGACGTGGGAATGGGGTTGGGGGTTGGGGGGCGAAGGGGCACAATGTGCTAAAGGTTTTCCAAAAAAAAAATTTTAAATAATTAAATAAATGCAGAAGAGATAAATTGATAAAAACAAATTTATAGCCAGAGTCGCTAGATAATTGTCATTTGATGTTAAATATTGAAATAGTCGTATCTTGAAATTTATTTTTTCAGTTAGAGAAGTTGCTATTTGCGCTTAGCATTTTAAACAAGTGGAGCGAAACTTCTTATCCTTTGGAATATTAGCTGGGCTATTTAAAATTTCATGTGTTTGTTGAGTTTGACATTATTCCGCAATGTCATTCTTACATAAGCCAGTGAAAATAAACAAATTTTGAAAATCGCTATATGCCCCCCACCCCCCACCCCACCCCAGCCCCCACCACACCCCGCCCAAAAATCAGAGGCAAATCATAAGTAAAGTCTGAGGCAATATTTAACGAGCGACGAATGGTCTATTTCAACCCGAGGAATAAAAAAAAAAGAAGAAGAAGAGGAAGAAGAAGAAAACGAATCTCCAAACTCGTGAAAATTCGCCCCGTCGCCACCAATATACGAGAATATACACAAACACTCGGCATGAAGTGTCGTATTATTATTAAGTGCGCTCGCGTTGTAGCATTTGGCCATTAGGCTCCATGCGGTCCGAATAATCGCTCCAGCTGGCGGGCTGTACGTGCAGGCCCGATAAATCCGCTGCCAAGTAACTGTGTATCGGGCGGAGGTCACTTCAGTCCTGGTGCAAATAAGCCCGGCGAAGACGTCCACACCGCGCTGAGATAATCGCGGCAACAAAGACTGCAAGAGGACCTCGAGCGCCTCTCCTCAGCCTCAGGTTCGCGCCACTGCTGATACGAGCGGGGATTCGAGCCTCTTCGCTGACTATTTGGACGGCTATTTGGACGAAGGGTAATTGGGAGAGTATGGAGAGGGTCGGCCCAGTCCTGGCCCGCTCCGATTACCTCCTCCCACGCGGTTATCGTCCGACTGGCGATCCTGCGAGTCGCCGGCAGGACTCGGCGAGGATATTTTTCAAATAGCCCGTGTCCATAGAAGAGGAGCCAACTTGATCTCTTCCTCCCACTGATGTATCCCAGCGTCATTGATCGTGTAATGCGTCGCTAAGTGTGTATGCCTCGTGAGGCGAGTGATGGCGAGAGTGTGTCGGTCGGTTGGCCGATAATTCCGGAGGCTAGGAAGTCCGAAGTAATAATCACGAGATAGAAATCAGCTCGAGCCCTCGATCGCCCAGACGGACCAACGATTCTTTAATTGCCCAACAGCATCGAGCGGAGATTGGCAGTTGGCGGGGGCAAGTTTTTGTGCTCGGCATTGCGATAGTATTGCAATGGAAATGGCGATGCCTCGGTTTGTTGTACATTATAAATAAAGTTTATAAATGTTTAATGGATAAGAAGAAAGGCAGCATTCGTCACGTGCGTTAGAAATAGAAAACGTACGTATATTTGAGATCTTTCTATGTTATATAAATAGAATATGTGTGCGTTTGATTTACACGATGTAGTTTAATATATCTTGGAGGAGAGTGGTGTCGTCTTCGGTGCTTTGGTGAACGAAATTCGAATAAAGTGTTATTTCCTTTAACGCGATTGTGTATTCGATGAAAATTACGTCAGCCATTAAAACGCGAGCGTATACGTGAAAATATTTCTTGTCTCTCGCCGCTCAAACAATCGCTCAGGTACAATATTTTCCTATTTTCATCGGGCCACGCTCTTACATAAGCCAGCCGATTATGTAAGCAGCGGGCCAAGTTTGTTGTTAATAAATATCCATTAGCCGAACGATTGTTTAAATATTCCGGGCATACGCCGCAAATTGCCTGCCCCCCTCTATCGATACTATATAATCTGACAAATGCAATTGGTGTTGTCGAATAATTTCTCACTCGGTGTCATACAAAGACAAAAAATACCGTGCCAAATGTCATGCAAAGTACTCGGCACCATCAATGTGGCATCTATTCGCCCCGTAGATCCTTAATACGGGCGCATTGATCATTTATTGCCGAGCGACAGCATTTAACAAAGTTTCGCTCGCTCGCGATTTTATCGCGAAATCAGTATTGAAACGTCCTCGTAATGTTTTTCAAGCCAATTTCAACGGTAATATATAATCAGCGGCCGTACGAGTCGAGCTCACTGTGATATTGAAAAGTGACATAATCGCCGTGGTCAGATGACTTGGTAAGTAGCTTAAATGTGCAGCACCATTAAGAATAATATTCATTGTCGTGTTTGATAAGCTCGGGGCTTGATATTTGACAAACTTTGCCGGCGCTCACTGCAGAGTCGGAAAAATAAAATCCTTTCGCCGCGGCATGAAGGCATCAGAGAACTCGCAAGTGCATCTAATCTAGCAATTTCTCGAAAAAGAGAGGCTGGAACGGCCGAGTAAGAAAAAATCATATATAACGAGTGAAAAAGAGCGGAAAGGTAGGAAGTAAACGAGAAGTTGCGGTGGCAGCGAGTCCGGCCTCGGTGGCTTTACCTTTTTTCTCCTCTCCCCCCCCCCTCCCTAAATGCGCCGGGTTCGCGCGTAATTTACTGCCGCTGAAAATTCGGGTCGACGCGCGCCTTTTTTTCAAATTGTTTTCACTCACTCGCGTCCAACGACCGGCGGCTCTACTTTTTCTCCCCGGCTACGCTCTTTTTCCCTCCCGCCACTCCCTCTTTTTCCTCCGCTGGCTAAGTGTTGCAATAACAGGCCGACACTGGCTAAAAGCCACGACGAGCCTCGGCTTTCCAATTTCTCCGGGAATAATAATTGGGAATTGAGTAAATAAGGACCTCTCGCCGTTTAATTGCCAATACGATTGTTTATTCAATGTTATCTCCGCGTATTTTGGATGACGTTCCGCGATATGCTTAGGCTCCTACTGATTGGCCATCGAACCAACCTCGAATTATCTCATTACTTGCTAATAATGTATTTGCAGCGCAATCGTGCTAGACTCCTTAAATTATTGACGCGCGGCATTGAAAATTATTTTCCCAAAATAACAACTAGGAAAACCGTCGTATCGGATGGCAATCTCTTTTCAAGTCAAATCTCTTCATCGCCTTCTCAAATAAATAATTCTCTTGCGCCTCGTATAATACGGCTTTATGCCCCATATACCACGAATGTTGAATCTTGACAGTGTTTTTAAGCACTTTTACTCACTCAATATAGCACACAATGTCATAACTTTACTATTATTATTACTATTATTATTACTAATACATAATGTAACGACAATGCTTTATTATTGGAATTGACTAACTTTTATTTGGAGGCATTTGCTATTACTGTTATTACTATTTCCGTAATTGTGGCTTAACTAGCTTAAATTTAACAGTAGTCGACGAGTTAACAATTGATAGATCGATGCAAGGCCTTGGGCGGCAAGTTTAACAATTATTTTAGACACTCGCTGATTATATTTCACCACGAGCTCTCATTAACTCATATTAGGACTACTAAGGGCATGCAAGATATCCGATCTTATTAAAAAACAAATTTTTTTTTTTGACCCCCGTCGTCGCTCCTCGACGCCCACACGTTTCCCTCTTTAACACCACGGAGGATAGCGAGTCCCGGTTTCTCAGATAAAAAATTAGCCCGTAGAACTCGGCTCCCACCTTAAATCATATATTTATCGCGACATTAATTCAACCCTTTTAGAGGCAGTGTACCCCTTTTTCTCCCCGACAGCCAGTTGCCGCAGTTTCAGAACAGGAACTCCTTTCCCTTTGCCGCCGCCGCCGCCGCCACTGCCGACGACGACGACGACTCCCCACCCCAACCCCACCCCCTGTCCCTCTCTCTCTCTCGCTCTCGGCCGCCGCCGTGGCCGCGCCAATCCACCGCCCACTCCGCCTGTCCGCTAATTTCTCAGATTCAAGTATTTTTACGGGGGCGCCCGCGCGCGCGCGTGTGTGTGTGCGTGCGGATGGGGCGACAACGAGCTTAAATCCTTTCGTTTATTATTTAGAGGGACTGCCGGCACCATGCCAGAAAAGACAAGGAGCACGGCCGAGCACTGATATTCCAAAGAGGGAGGAAAAACGTTTACCCTTTTCATGTGACATGTAATATTATCTCTTCTTACGTTGCCGTGGTCCCGGTCAGAATCCTTTTTCCCCCCTTAGTCCGACGTATCCCGGCCTCGATTATAATGTTCCATGCTGATTCTGTTAAATTGCAGGCACGCAAATACTCACGAGTACGTTACGCGGCGCTTAAAGTGTCGTTTTCTCTTATACCGAAAATTCATCTCCTTTTCTCAGTTTGGCGCGTCAGCCGTGCGCCCAGACTGTCGCTCCTTCTTTCTCTTTTAAACGCTCTGCCGTACGAAGGCTTAGTGCTTTGGCATTGTCAATGTTATTGTTGCACTCGGTAAATTAGCCTCGGGTAGTATTGTCCTCGCTGGGGCGACGAGTTGTGTAATATACAATTGCTTCCACGTGTGAAAACACTTTCTCCTGCTTTTTTTTCTTCCCCCGGGCGCACCGAAGCTACCGTTATCGTCAATTTTCATGCGTTCCCCTGACTTCAAATAGAATTACACTTACTTGAAGCACATGTACGCGCGCCTATGCGATTTACTCGTGCGCAGTTGAGGATGAATCTTTGTCTTGTTCTAATGCGTGAGCACTATATATATAAGACCAGCTATGCATCTCAGTATTAAATCGGTATTTTCTTTTTTTTTTTGTTTCTTTAAAGCGCCAAGTCACGTGGTTACTAAAGCAATTGTTTTGTTAAAGAAAATTAGAACGACCATTTATAAATACAGTCCGTATAAATACAATCCGTCTTGTTGAGTAGCATTTTGCATTGCCGCATACTTTATTAATACAAGTCTTTAAAATACGTTTCAAACATGGTTGAGCAATTTGCCCAATATTTGCAATTAGCCAACTTTCTTCTTAAATTCTAAATTGCAATTGACAATTTCAAATCTATCGTTAGAAGAGCGTTAATTACTCATTCGATGAACGTAAACTCATGCAAAGTGCCTTGATCGCTCATTGAAATTTTTGGGTTATTTCTGTTTGTTTCTGTATTGTCAATTAATATAAATAAATGTAAATAAAAGTTTGCAAAAAAAAAGTCCTGAGTCATTATGCTGTTGCCGATCGTTTGAGACGATCGGTAGCTTATCCATTGCACGAATAAAATGACACAAATAAAACATTTATGCGCAAAAGTGCATTTATTGCTTATACAACTAGTTGTACTAAGCACGAATTGCCTTTAATGAAATAAAGTTTAACCTTTTTTTCCAATACCTCACTTTTACCGAACGAAACTCGCAAGTCCAGAAGCCAACGAGCTCTTCCGTCTCCGTCTGCCTATATAGTCAGAGAGCAGCGAATTTTACAGCAACGATTCCGAAAATAATGTAATTATTGGCTAGAATTCGTCTTGGCTGAATGATTATGCAATTGAAATCGAAGGAAACCCGAATAACCGAATCCATTATTGACCGCTTTGGAATTGACCGCTCGAGAGCTTTATTTATCCAGTGCTAAATGAAAAGTTTCCGCGCGGGAAGAAGTTAATACATTCCCATATTTTTATTGCTCCCTCTATACATTTAAACTCGTATCTCTCTTAGCGCCGCATAATAACTAGGGAATGCGAGTGGGGAGTTTTGTGCTCGTACACGCGTTACTTTCGTGTATACACGCGTCCCCCCCCGCCTCGCCCCACTTCCCGGTCGCCACGGTCGTCCCTCGCTCGCTCTATCTCCTTCCTCCTCTATTTCGGGTCGCTAGCATGAGAAAATACATGGGCCAGCCGCCAAGCAGCAGCGAGTGGTCGTGAAAAAGGAGAAGTGCAGTAGCGCCTCTTGAAGGAACTCAATGGGCGTTTTTCTTTGTGACTAATTGTTGCAGCCTTAAGCTCCTTACGCGCGATTAACCTCCACACAGCCCGGCCGGACATTCCTCTTTACACTAGACCTCCAGTCCGTTGCGGCTCAATGCACAAACTGGACTCTGATTCACGAGGTGTCGCATTATCCTTGCGCACGTTAAGGAACGCATTGATTCGTCCCTCTAAGCGTCATTTTGATTCTTTGCTCTCAATGCGCGTCAAGTGGTTGTCGCCGCCTAATGCGCTCCTAATGAGTTCGATTGATTTACCTCCTCAGTCCTATTTACGCGTGTGTGTGCGCGCGCGCGCGCGCGTGCTTAACAATGCGCTTCCCAATACAATACGTCGAGCCATTGTGTACATTTAATGCACGAGGGCTTAAATACAATTTTTAAAATTTAATTATACCTTACATCCGATATGTTTCCAATAGTTTATATTTCATGTCATTTAATCGTTTTGTATAATAACTTTCTTCCCTTCTCAATATACACGTAACTGTTGATTCAACATAGTATACAACGTTCGTTTATTTGGCGTGCTGTTGTTGGTGGTAGTGCAATGAATTTCCTCGCAATAAACATTTAGAATATTGGAAAGTCAATAATTTTACATTTATATGATTGTATTACTTGGTGTAAAAACCACATGTACAAAGAGTATAATTTTATGTGCGCCTAATTATATAAATATTGTGCTGGTTGGGCAAATAATTGTACGTCTATATAGGCTACAAAAAATTATGTATAAGTTAAGACGGAATTTCGAATTTCTTTGCAATGTTATTATCATTATTATCCTTACTGAACTCACACAAATACATTTATTTTCAAAATAGCTAAAAGAATTATTTGAATAGAAAATTATGAATTTAATTATGCTTTCAAGTAAGGTTGAGTAATAAAAATGCTTCGTATACATTTGTTCATCTTTCTTTGTAATATTTTTATATATTGGTACACTTATTGCTGTTGTGCTTAAATATGTTTACTTCGAAAAATAATTACAATTAACATTCGGATAAAAAGTAATATTAACATTAATTTAAATACCAAATTTACGTCATTCGAGCAATCTTCATTGTTCAGAGTGGAATGGGAATTCAAAGGGAAAAAAGGAAAAGGCAAAGAGGGAGAGTTAGATCAAGCCAGGAGACGAGCGAGAAAGAGAAAAAAGAAGACCCGGAAAGAGAGACAGAGAGCATTGGTTCTTTGATGGGCTGTTGTTTGTTTAATAAATACATATTTAGTACATATGCGTGAGGGCCGGACGGCTGCGAACGGTTTGGCCGCTTCAATACCACTTCTCTCTCTCTCTCTCTCTCTCTCTCTCTCTCTCTCTCTCTCTCTCTCTCT